>JAWPHD010009518.1:0-102878 GCA_037043455.1 Cyrtodaria siliqua
TAAGTAGCATTCAAGGACGACCTATTGTTATGCAATGATGCAATTACGCCTTAAAGGGAGTACATCAGGCTTTTCAAAGGGGTCTAGGGGTCCGACTTAAAATTGACAAATAATGATATTTTTTATTTTAAAGCGCCTAAACATAATGAATGATCCTAAATATGACCCCTTAGTTACAAGGAAATTCATTATGTACAGCACTACGTGCTATTCTAGGTTACGCACCAGGGTTAATTTCAGCATTTTATGCTCGTTTCCGTCCTAGCTATATGGTGTATTCGAAGTTTAAACCTTAACAATATGGTTCCAACATCATATTTTGATGGATATAAGTGTTTTATCATGAATTGGAACATTTTTATAATTTAAGATATTTCTAGAAAATTCATGATGTACTCCCTTTAAAGTGAAAATAAAATATGGATAAGAATAAGTACATTTAAGACATCTTTAAGAAAATAAGCAATATTAGGATATCAATACAATTTAAAGCACGCCCTCGACTTTCGATATTTTTGATATGTTTCGACTTAAAACGCTATTTTTCAATATCTTTCGCCTTAAACAGCTATTTTTCGATATCTTTCTCCATAAAACATCTATCCAAAAAAAATAAAAAAATACTTAGAACTTTTTGAAGTGTTAACATGAGTAAAATAGTGAACAACAAGCATGTAAATGATAATTTTAGATGGTTATTTCCATATCTGATAATCTTAATAGAGACACATTTTTATCATTTTTATGTTGAAAAATGTATTTCAAAATGCCAGTTTCATACAAATCAGCATAGAAATGCATTCTAAAACATTGATATATATGTTCTCAATGAACAATGACAATGAAAGTGGCAATGTGTCTTATTTTGTTTCAATTTAGGGGTAGGGGATGGGGGGGGGGGGGGGGGGGGGGGGGGATTTACAATAAATCAATAGAAAAATAGGGCCATTTCGAGCTTTCGGGTGCTTAAATATGAAATCGTGATGTTTTTCACAGGAAGCAATCCCAGGCCTTGTGAATTATTTAATTTAGTAGATAAATAACTTATAAGGACGTTTCTATCACCTTCATCTGGACATTTGAAGGATTTTGATATTTTGTTTAACTTTCCTGTATAAAATGTGCTTTAAATGTGTTTTAAATATGCATGAATACAATATTAAGCATTCAGTCGAGTACTCTGTCATTATAATGCTGAATGAAGGTGTCTCCTATGTAGAAGGGGTGTTTAAGGTGTGAAATTCCACAAAACTGACAGAATGTTGTTCGATTCAAACAGCCTGTCACATTCAAATTTAAGCAGGTGATCCACTCTCATACTCTTTTGGTAGGGTTTGTGTTTAAAAGGGTTAGGAACATAAATGATGAAAATAATAATAATAATAATAATAATAATATTAATAATATAAATTTAGTTTCTAAATTCAGAGAAATTGTGAAATAAATCTGAAATAGTTTGTAAGACCGGCCATTATAAACAACTAAAGGCAGCGGGTTTTAAGAAAGGTGTTGCAAGCGTTAATAAAGGTAGGAAATGCAACTGTGGATAAACTCTCATGGAATGCTACTTTTCCTGTTCGATTTTTATATCCATTTTTAGCACTGATACAGTTAATATAAAGTGTCGATATGTTAGACTTGCAAACGAAGCGTTCGATGCATGTGTTAGTTGAAATTTCGGGGTTCTCGCCTTCAGAGCTGTGGACGGTTCTGATACAAATGCCAAACCAATGTGTTATTCCGTTGCGGATTCAACGTTGCTCAAAACGCAATATTAATTAACCCAAACTTGTCCACAGCAGGTACAAATTATGTTTAATACTGAAATGAAAATCATTTTACATTTAACGATAAGCTGTATAAGTGAAACCTAATTTTCGATGCTATGGTGTCGCGCAAATGGGGCAACACATTTAGTTATGCTAGTCCTTATTACAAACTGTATGAACAAGTTTAGGCTTTCAAGAGGTAGGTAGGAGCAATGTAGACTTTCAATAAAGTTATTCAACAACCCTATAAAAATGATATATGAGGTCCTATAGAAACCACAGCTTCCGAACGCAATGGCATCGTAGGTACTGCAAACAAGCACTTGAAACTACAATGAAAGAGACAAAAAACAACAGAAAGGGTGGTGAAGACAGGGTTAACGACTTGAAACGGCCAGTAGGCAATAAGGCCTACTGGTTAGCTTGAATCGATTTTATATACGCACAATCCTCGCTATTAGCCTGTCTTCACGCTCAAATAGACAAGACAGTGTAAACAAAACTACATCCCATCAAAAGGAAATCTTTAACAATAAAGTCCACATCCAGAGAAACTAACTAAAGATATACATACAAAATAATAAACATCTCAGGATGTATCCAGAATCGTACTGAACAATCATAGTAGTTGCAGCTAAAGAGAAAACCAATCTAGGGTACGACCAGAAAACCCGAGTGACGAAAGCTCATGCACACACCTACCTTAGTTGGGGTTTCAGTAGGTACAATATAAGAAATATATTTGAATATAAAACATTAAACTGTTTTAACATCATATCCCCATCAATGACACCTATGAATAAACAGGCAAATAAGGTAAATCATAGCTTGACAGAAATGAATATTCAAAACCTGAAAGAGATTAGACAAAATCTGCTTAAAGAAAATTATTTAATTAGCCAAAAGACCCCAAAACAGTCGGAGTCGAAAGCGACTCATGTTATATAACACTCCGGTTTTTAATTCCGAGAACAGGCCATTTCAGGCCGGTACCATAGTCACAACAACAGTTTGTGAAGATAATAACCCTAGAAAAGCAAATCATTGCTGTTCATATCGGAAACAAGCATTGTAGCATTGCGTCAAGAATGCGTAGTAAGGGTATACATGTCATCTGTCCTACTCATGTTGGTCATTGCACCGCAAATGTCGGTGAAGCTGAGGCGATAAGATATTTAAGGAAAATAAATGGAATGAAATCTATGCGCGAGAAATTTCGTCAGACATTTATATTACGTAGTTCACTGGCGACGGTGATTTTAAGGCTCACAACGGCATTGCCAAAAGTCAAACAAAAGCAGGTGGACACTTAAGGATCTCAGACATCTTGCTTATTCGTTGAAACGCGAAATTTATAAAGCCCCATTCATCAAAAATATCTGCTGAGCGGTCCGAACAAACCAAACTTGAAACACAGACGTGTTTTGTCTGTTTAAGTATAGGTGCTTAGGGTGAATTAAATATGACTCACAAACAGCTAGGTGACAATGTAGACTGAATGAAATCAACCATTCCAAATGTAGTTATATATGTCATCATGTGTTTTAGAAGTTATTGCGGTCAAACCTGCGCGAAACTAAGTGCTGTATGTGCTGGCTTAAACTACCAGGCAAAGTATTTATTGCCATCAACTATGAAGCTAAACATAACAGAAACTGATGAAGCTGTCTGACAGAAATTCATCAATATTCTGCTGGGTCCTGAAAGTATTGCTAACACAAAGTTAATGACCACTACTCAAAACATTTAACCCGTGAATAGGCCGTCACACCAAAATGACGACTTTTCGCGAAACTCGCATTTTTGGTCAGGTCCATAAATGAAACAATGGAGATGCAGAATCAGTTCTGCTGAAAGCATTAACCTTAACGCTCAACTAGCAAAAGGTTCATCTGTCGTAAACCAACATGTTGTGAGACATAGAAAAAACGAATACGTAAACACGTTGCACATAAAGATCAAACCACAAATCCGCAAGATTCACCAGTCAAGTTCGGAGATAGAAATTGCAGGAAAGCGTACAGTATATGGAAGGCCTGACAGATCCAAATCTAGACTTCAACAATTATTCATCTCAAAGAGCATTCTTATGCTTAGGCATAGCTAGAGTTTGTGTGAGACAAGTAGATGTAGTCATAGAGCATGATTGTATTCATGCAGACTTGTACCACTTGTCGCAGATTTGTTTTTATTTTGCTATGAAAGAGATTTCATGTTGAGTCTTTCACCAGATATCCAGGCAGATGTTATTGAAGCCTTTAATGACACATCTCGGTATCTGGTTGACATATTGAACAATGACAACCCTTTCTTTCTAACTATGGTTAATAATATTTATCCTAAAGAACTTCAGCTTAACAAAGCTAATAGATATGATAATAACGCTTCTTTTCTTGATCTAGATCTTTCGAGTGAAAATGGTGAAATAATTAGCAAAATCTATGATGGGGATGTTCCCCGAGCAACTTCTTATGAGGAGTATGTATCTCAACTTATTCGTTTTTCAAGAGCTTGTACTCGAGTTGAGGACTTTAATATTCGTAATCTTTGTATAACTAAAAAGCTTCTCAATCAGGGTTACCGTTACCATAAACTTCGTCAAACCTTTGCTAAATTGTATTATCGTATGATCTTCTTTCAAAATATAAAAGTAATTTAAGGACTTTTCTGCGACAAGGAATATCGCAACCTGACTTCTATGTGATGTGATTTATAAAAATCGTAAGATTCTTGGTCATGATCACGTTCATACTATTTTTGTTAAACTTGTTAAACAGTTTATCATAATGCGGTTATAACCCTATCATTTTACAACGTACTGCATGCTTGGTGGTGGACCCTTTTACAGTTCGCCACTATGCTTTCCTCTTTAATTGTACGATGACCGGACAGACTGTGGACCCTATGATGACACCTACCTAAAGCCCATTGGGACGGTGGCGTTTGATGTTTGTCTATGATCTTTCTTGTCGTGCCCTTAATGGTTCATTCTCTTGTTGCTCTTGCTTCTGCCAAGTCATTGAGTACCTTCATTGTGCTTTCTAGGTTATTGTTTTTTTGCATTATATTTACACGAGCATATTTGTGTTTTACTTATATTGCCTATTGATGCTGCCTTGTTGGTTAGAGATTAGATCATGGCGGGGATTTCTTTATTTACACTGCCCTGTTTTAAGGGGATGACAGTAGGGTAAGTGTGAGGTTTGGTGCTCCCTAGAGCCGGTTTAAACCCCCAGTGGCCTACTTTGCCACTGATCGTTCTGAGGCGGTAGCCCTATTGTCAACCCTTTTGTGTTTGTGATGTCGTTTGCATTTATTATTACTTTTGTCTTCTGCTTTTTCTGTTTGCGTGTTTGTTTCTGTATTTTGTGGTTGACTGTCCTCCTTGAATGCTACTTTCCCTGTCCGATCTTTTTATCTTTCTTTGTAGAAGCTGATTTGGTGCTAGCCCTTATGTAAATGATGACGTGCTTGAAATTATATGAACATGAAATATATGAACTTACTATGTTTTATATAGAAGAACATGACTTCATGATTCTGTTCACGTAGTTGATCTTAAACATAGATCATGTTATGCATTTTTGGTAATGAATATTTAAAATGTTTTGACCAAAGCACTGTCCTCGGGACAAATATATTTGTTCAGTGTACGTTAATCACCAAGGGTTCACATGACATATGAAGAGTGGTTACAGCATGGGTGATCATTGCACAAATGAGAAATATAGTCTGAGGCTCAATATACTGCATTATACTGGTCATACAGGCAAGACTATATACATAATAATATTTACTGTGGTGCTCATGTGGAAATTTCGCACTCATTTTGGCATATCTGATGGCCAAACTACCACACGTGACAACACTCCATAGCAAACCGCATTGTAAGATTTTGTTTACTGCAGATCGGTGCAGACGACAAAAACATGACCATACAATTTGACCCCGGAAGCTGTTTAGTTGACATTGCACTGTTGATTTTCCATCTTTGTTGTATGTAGGAACGATGTATGTAATGAGACAAACATGTTCATATTTCTCCGTAGAAAATTGTTAAACACCTATCTATCAGATCTATCTTTTTGCAATAGAAAAATCCAATAAAAACAGGATGCCATGTAGCATGTAAGAAAAAACCCTACTGTTCAATTCTATTCTGTCAATTTTGCGCATGCTCAGACAGGCTGCGGATCAATTCACCCAGTTTCTAATTTCGCTTTCATAGCTAGGTCAATTTTACTGAAACAACTCAAATAAAGACCAAAAAAAGTTCCAAATTAATCATTATAGAATATCAAGTTAAAACGATGAAAATAATCAAACTGTGCATTTTGTAGCACAATTTAAGCAGGGAAACGTTTTTTATAGGCACTATATGACTATACGCTACGGAGGCACAAAATCGATGGTGTAATTACGCCTTGAAATTCAAGTAACTATAATTCAGCATTAACATAACACATTTCAGAAATTTCAGACGCATTTGTATGGTAATGCTACAAAAGCTTGTGGTAAAAGCAATTAGGAAATCGAACGCTGCACTAATTCAAAGAACTATAGAAAATCCTATGTAGACACGTCTATAATTGTTATATTTTTTTCTAAGAAATCACATCGACTTGAAAGCTTTAATATGTGTTCATGCAATCAGAGCAGACGATTCAAACTCGTTTTTTTGCAGTTCAACCATTTACACTCGTTTCCAACGCAAGATATTACTGATTAAAGTCTAAAATGTAATCAAATTAGCTATAACAATCGAACAGGAAAAGTAGCAATCAAGGACAACAGCCACAAACTCACACAGAAACAAATAGCAACTTTAAAGATGAATAAAAGGCCAAATAAGACATCATTAACACACAAGAGATGACATTAGGGCTACCGCCTTGAACTTCAAGATGGATAGTAAACCGCCGTGACATCAATCCAACGTTACCGCCTTGACCTTTAAGATGGACATTAAACCGCCGTGACGTCAAACCAACTTTAGCCCCAAACGTCAAATGACGTCAACAAGTCATGTCCTTTAGCGCCAAAATGTCCCATGACGTCATAATTTAACGTCATGGATTAAACAAAGTTTGATATGAAATCGTTCTTGTTGTAATGATATTCTACCTCGAATTTCATAAAACCGAAAAGTGTTATTTTTTATTACGTTAATGATTTATTGGTACTTAATAAATATAAGACTTCGCCATAGATCATAATAAATTTATAATATAAATAATTACAACAATCTAAGTAGTTTCATTTAACAAAGTTTACATAGTGTTACAAATTAAAGGCATTGTTTCCCAACCAATCAGAATTGCTCCAGGTTGTATTACATTTGTTTACGCAAAACAATATATGAAATGTTTCTTCAAACCGGCTTACAAGAGTGGTTAATATTTGTTTTAATGTGCTACAATGCTGAGTATAAGCAATTCATGATATCGGAGTTTCCCCACAAACGAGGATGAAACTGTCTTTACTTTTATAATGTTTAGATGTGCTTCGCTTGAACAATCGATATTGCACCTATAAATTAATTAAAAACCCATAAAAACTGTAGAAATATATTGCCAGTAGACTACTGTCTCGGTTGGCAAGTGCACTTAGCAGAATTGTTTGAGGGGATGATCCGAAAGTTCGTGGATAAATCTCAAAAGGAAATCTTTTAACGATTCTACAAAATGCTACTTAACCAGAAATATCATCATCTATTTCATTTAAACTAGTCATAGAAATCCATCCAGCGGTGCCTCTAAAGTGGAACTGAAATTAAACAGCATTGATATGCTTTATCATACTTACTTTGATCATTCATTGAAAATTGCATTTGCGAATATACTGTACACACCACTGCAAGACAACAAAACCTGTTCAATGTCACACACTGTAACGATATTGCTACATGTAAAGCGACGAAAAGGACACAGTTAGGGGCCGCGTTGCATCAGTGGACAGGATGTTTGCCTTCGGAAATCACGGGTTCCAGATTCACTGACGCCTATGTGTTACCATGATGTGTGCGTATGTTAGAGACTCATCTCTTAGAGTAGTTAATCGGATGGTAAATTTAACGGGCGGTCCCAATATTTGAGTCCATCCACCGAGCAAGTTAACGTTCCATAGCAATGCATACGATATTACGAGTTGAATATGGTTTCTGGATTCCTATATATTCATTCTCTCTTTCCGAGGCGGCTTAAAATAACATTGGTCTATGTGTCTGATGGCTCGTAAAAAATCGCCCCGACTACAGAACAGTAGTGTTATTACTTACTGGTCGTTTGGGATCATCAAGCCTAGTCTCTGTGGCTTTAAAGTGGAACATCGCTTAAGCCGTTGCTAGGATGCGTGAGAGGTTTTTGCACTCTGCATTGTCTCTCATGAACAGACTCAATAAAACCGAGTCTACTACTTTAATCTCTTGTTTATCTGTCCGTTGCTTCCAAGGGATAACATTTCAAGTATTTATTGATAAGCAGAGCATTTCAACTTTAGCAATAATGTTTACTAGGAGCGGTTACCTTAGCTCGATGGATAAGACCTAACACTTTGAAGCTACATACCTCTATCCCGCATGTGTTTGCTTTCTAGCAGAGCATGTCTGATGAAATATAAAAATCGTCCATGGGTATCCGGTTCAGATATGAAATTCCAACTCTCGGTATATGTGTTTTTATAGGAACCTAGGCTCTGCCGATATTCCGATTAAAACACTTATACCGGAGGTTGGAATTCTCTATCTGAACGGAATACTCATGACATAGTTTTCTTGCATATCAGAGACATGTTCGCCGCCAGCTACTAACGTTTAGAATGTTTTCCTGCATATCTGATGTTGGTGCGTTGAGTTTATGAATATTGAGTTTTGCTCAACCCGGGACTAGTGGGTGTGAACGGTAGCAAGCATATTTCACTACCGTTCCTAAACAATCAATCCGAGACTGCAATATTTCGTATGTATCATGTTCAGCCGTTTCCAAAGTTCCACTCTCATACTCTTTTAACGGGAAGTAAAGTTCATTCCATTTCATTTCTTCCTTTAATATACAGTGATCATCATTATTGAAGGGCGCGATGCACATAACTTTTCTCCTAGACATACCATCTCCATAGGCATTTAAAGTCGATGCCACAAACTAGTAGGCATATTAAACGTTATTCGTTGTAATCAACAACATGCCCATCGATTGGTGGAAGTAATTGTGTTTTTATTAAATGTATATTATTAACATAATATGATTGTCTGCACAAGATGTTGCTAATTTAAGGAACACATTAAAATGCATGATAAAGCGAAGACAATTAATCATCAATAAACTAATAAGGAGAGATGTCAGTCTGCACACATGATGTAAACGTCTCACAACACAGTTAATTTTACATTGCTCTATATATGTACCAGGACCCCTCTGGACCACTGTAGAACTTCCTGAATTTTCTTTAAAATATTTTCTTTGTGACGTCTGTTGCTCGAATTATCCAGCAAAAAACACTGGGTTGACCAATTTGCTTTATTTAATATCAATAACTTGAAGAGACCCTCAGAGACTCATTTTCACTACAAGGTATCAGATTCTCAGTTCTGGGCTCAGAAACATTCAGGCATATCCAAACTTGTACGAAACTTGTCCCATTCTTGTCACCTGCAACAAAAAAAGAGAAACTATTTGCACATTTTAAGAAATAAACAAGTACCGAATAACACAGAACTTTTTTTGTAGCGCTAGAAAGTTCCTACCGTGATTGGCAAGGGAAATAACTGTTTAGTGAGACCTAAAGTGATTATTGGATCTCGTCTATGCTTTCCTCTTTGATTGTGCGATGACCGGACAGATTGTGGACCCTATGATGATGTCTACCTATTGGACGGTAGCATTTGAAGTTTGGTTTTAATCTTGTCTTGTTGTACCCTTAACGGTTTGTTCTCATGTTGCGCTGGCTTCTGCCAAGTCATTGTGTACATACTTTGTGGCTTTCTAGGCTTTTGTTTTTTATATTTTATATACATGATCATTAATGTGTTTTACTTATATTGTCTATTAAAGCTGCCGTGCTTGTTAGAGATTATAACCTGGCAGGATATCTTTATTTACACTGTCCCATTTTTTGAGAAGACAATATGGTAAAAGTGAGGCTTGGTGCATCCTAGAACTTGGTTTAAACTGCCAGAGGTATTTTGTGCCACTGACCGTTCCAAGGCGGAAGCCCTATTGTCAACCCTTGTGTGTTTGTGTCTTATTTTGCCTTTTATTCATCTTTATATATAGTTGTTCTTTATTTCTTTGCGTGTTTGTGGTTGACTGTCGTCCTTGAATTCTACTTTTTCTGTTCGAACTAGGTATATTAGTGAAACAGCGATCAGATAAAATACAATTAGAGTTACCTTGTCCGATAAAGTCCTGACATGTTTAGCTACACATAGTCTTTAGACGAGTCTTGTGAATACATATAATTTTAAAAGATTGATTGGTAAGAATTCGACAAAATTACTTTCACTTGATTTAGAAGTCATTATAGGTTGCTGACGTTTCAGTAACGCACGTTCAACTCTCGATTTAGTAATGAGAAGCCATTCAGTCAAAAGGTGCGGCCGACTATCATTCATATGAAATATTAACGCCGACAAACGACCCACAGAGCGTCGCGAAAAGTGCGAAGCCACGAAATTAAATTAATAAATTGCATTATGGCGAAAGACGATGTTCATAATAGTGTCAGCGTATCGATCGACATTGAGCAGTGCAATAAAGGATATAATTGGAGAGTTCAGGACAGAAGCAGAATATAACGTTCCTGATATAAGCAGCGCAAGGCGCGCCATAGAAAATGCTGCAAAGGTCAAAATTCTGAAATTAGTACAAGAGTTCAAACAGAATTGGGAATGTAACACACTCCAATACAATTTTACTACTGAACTCGGAGACAACCTGAATCAAGCTAGCTTGCCGTTGACTAATAGCAAAGATGAGTATGTGCAAGAGCTCTTGAACGAATGTCCCGAAAAACTGAAAAAGCAAACCAGATGGATTCGCATTGCTGATACGTTGGAAGGCGGTTGGGAGACCGTTAGGCAATATGAAAATAATCCTGTATCCAGCGATTCTGACGATGAATCGCGCATTTCCAAAGCGGAGTCGAAGGATTTTCGGAAACGAAACACAAGCAGACCAAGGAGAAACGTGGCCGAGGCGGTAAATCAGATTACACCGTCCTGTGTATCTGCCTAACTCTGCTCAACCTGCATCTGCTTTGGAGCCCGCAGCAACAGCAACCTGTCCACGTTCCGAGTTTGGTTCAAGGATGCAACAACCGAGGTATCGTGCGTTTGGAGAAGAGACCAAACCCATGCTGCCAAAAGCTGTATCATGCTTCTCCTGAGGAGAGTTCAGCCATATCCGAAGATATTGACCCTGAACAAGGAAAACCGAGTTGAAGATCTTAAACCGACTGAATGCTTAAAAGATGAATATTGTTTATCGTTATCAAAATATAACACTGACATTGACAATCGATTTACAATTTAAAATCATGAATATGAACAAGAACAGAAATATGTTTTGTTAAAGGAAGATTAGAAATTTATTTTTTGGATAAATATTGGTACAAATTAGTACATATTAGACACTATCTATAACAGTCCATTTTATACAGAACCGGAATGTAGTATTGTTTCAAATAATACATCGGCTATATGTGAACACGTGTTTATTCGGAGGCAATACACGATTTATTTAAAAGATGTTTAATTCAACAGTGTATTAAAGCTCTTTATATGGTTAACACTTATTGGTGTCTGTTCAAAGCAATGTCGAAAACGTCTAACTGAAGATAATTATTATGTGGTCTGTCAATAAACAGGGTGGAAACAATCCATCAAATAAGAAGATCTGAGCTGGCATTAATGTATTAATAAACAGGGTACTGTATGTTTAAGTTTGATTTGCATTTGAGTGATCATTGTACAGATATTTATCCGCCTCAAACCGAATATTTCAGGTTTGTGCATTGGAAAATTGCTACAGCGGTAAAACATTGTTGTGATGTTTATATACAAATAATTTCGCACACTTGTACAATGTTAATTCAGAGTGATTGGACTCAGGATTATTTGTTTCTGACTGGGAGTCTTTATGACTCGGGGTTAGGGAGTTGTTTTTTAAATGATTATAATATATGAATATATACATGAATATGTGACGAGTGTCTATAAATGTGTTTGTAGCCTTTCATGTTGCCAATTATTAGATGACATCACTTGTACAAACTGCAAATACGCCAAGTACAATAATAAGTGCAGTTTACAGGAATACATATGTACATGAGGTATATGACATGGTGTATCCAACAAATTCTAAGTTAGTGCTAAATATTCTGGAGGCTAGCAAGAAAAGATTATCTAAACCTGCGAACAAAAAAAAAACAGTAACTGTTTCAATGTTAGAAAATACGTTTAAAAGATATATATATTGTAGGAAATGTGAAAAATCAGAGAACTATATGGGCATGTCTAACAGCTTAACCCGGGGGTAGAGGGCGTGAGCGGTATCTAGCATATTTCACGAACGCTCATGAACAGTCTCAATCAAACCGAGACTGCAATATTTTGTATGTGTCGTGCTCGGCCGTTTCCAAAGGTCCATTATCATACTCTTTTTCCTTAAGGGGTAATGAGTTAAAAAAAAAAAAAAAAACACGTTGTGACACAATAATTGATAATACACATATGAGTATTTTTGATGAATCGAGCAAAGCGAACAATTACAGGGTTGGATCATGGATCTTAATTGCTAGAACTGGCTTTGTTTGTGTCCAGTAGTGAAATTAGAACACCATTTGTTATTGGCAAACAGTAATGAAGATTCGACAAATATATATTTCGCGAATTTAAAGGAGTTTAGTTTAAAACTAAGTATAAAAGTCGAACAGAAAATGCAGCTTTCATAGTAAACCCCCAAAAACGCAAATGGACACATATGAATGGCAATGTTAATATATGAAGGAATATGACGCCACAAACACAAAAAGGATTAAAATTAGGGCTACCGCCTTGGAACGATCAATGGCAAAAGAGGCCGCTGTTGTATATGCCTATGGCATTTTATGTTATGCTACTATTTGGAGAAAGCTTTTAAACCACATGTTCAGGATATATAGCACGCTTCTGTATGCATTATCTGAGATCAGGAGGTGCACAGCAGCTGCGATTAACAGGAGATGGCTGAGTAAATAGGCTAAGGTCGGTTATTTAAAGATTTGTTTAATGAAAAACTCAAAGTTTCTTTAAGTCATGGTTTAAGATTTAGTAACTGTGAGTTACAGTTTGACATAGTCACAGCCGTCGGTAGAGAGAATATCTGATCACGAATACATCTTATATAGGACAGGAATTTACAATCATACTGTTTCAGATTCTGTGTTTTTTTATAGCATTTAATTTGCCTTTTTTTCTTGGTGTGATTTTGCATGTTTCTATACTCGACTTTACTCTATCCCTCAAGTATTCTGGGACACTACCAGGATATAGACTACTGGACGGCAGTTTTGAGCTTTTCCAGGACTTTATTCTATATGAACTCTTGTACAGTATTACCGGGGCGTACTTTATGTAGGAACTAAAGGCTTTGTTGTCGATAAAGCTGAAGTATACCGCATGTAGCAAACAGTCGAACAACACTCATTACACACACGTACATAACAGACATTCGTGGGTCTGATGGACAGTTCATTCTAAGAGAGTGTTATAAACTCGCATTAACCACGAACCGACCAGCACAAACAATGATACTTTTAATTGCATGGTGTATATAAAAATATATGACGAATAATAATTAATTTAAACATTATATTTTAAATAATAATGTCGATAGTTAAAACCAGATAATATGATCAGTTGTCAAAATGTGCGAATTGCATTTTATTTTGGAGTACACACAAACAAACCGCTTACTTTGTACCTAATGTGACGTTAAAATATGTTTCTCAGAAACATGAAATATATATATATACAAATATATATATGAAACTCGACATATTTTTCATTTGCATATAACGCGATCATTTGCTTGCGTTTTATTCGTATGAGCACGTAATTCAATGGAGACAACTAGTAGTGTTCACTGTATTATGTATTGCTCATAATGATGTCCCTTATTCCAGAAGTATTATATATTGCTATGTTCACGATACTGAATAGTGTAAACATTAATGAAACCAATTAGCATGAGTTCAACGTATTGTTACTACATTGTATCTGTTTGTCATGTAGATCTTCATAAACCGGTTGTTGTATTATTATATCTTGAGGGAGTGAGTGAGTGAGGGAGGGAGGGAGGGAGGGAGGGAGTTATTTAAATTTAAATAGCTCAGTCTTTGCCTACCTTTCCTAAGAGAAACGCCCTAGTTTCAGTAGGTGAATACATTAGAGTATTTAGATATTAAGTTTTATTATTCATAATGTAGTATTATTAATGTATTCTACATCGTTTGAATTAGTAGAATGATTTTTGGATTATATATATTTGGTTACAGAACCTAAATATGGATTTGTCTGGTGGGTTGTGGCTGTTTTGCATTATCGTGAAATTGTAGATAATGTATTTCTGTAATATCATTTATGTTGTAATTGTTTGTTAAGGTCTTATATTTGTATATGTTGCAGGCTTTAAATTTACTCTTGGATGACGCAACCTCTACTATGAACCTGTGTTGTTGTGTTTACAAACGACACTTTTACATTATTATTAGTAGTAGTATTAATAGTAGTAGCAGTAGTAGTAGTTACAGTGGTAGTAGTAGTAGTAGCAGTAGTAGTAGTAGTAGTAGTAGTAGTAGTAGTAGTAGTAGTAGTAGTAGTAGTAGGAGTAGTAGTAATAGTACCACTATTAGTATTAGTAGTAGTATCATTATTAATTATTATTATTGTTGTTGTTGTTTTTGTTGTTATTTAAAAGTTGTGCTTGTCCACTTGTTGTGACTTAAGGTGTATGTTTTATACGGACATTGTCTTACGTGGCTACTCCGTGGCCGAGTGGTTCACGACGTTGCGTTGTAAACATTCTCGCCTCTCAGCGCTGCGGTTCGAATCCCGCTGGGAGATCAACTTGTAAGTGAGGATTCTTATGGATGGTGGGATATGCGCAGTACTGGTTCTACCCAGGAAACAAACGTGGGTGTTCTGCCTCCAACAATAAAAAATCGATCGTCATATATAACCTGACATGTGTTGAAAATGACGTAAAACACCATACAAACAAACAAACCACCGCACAAGGAAGGATATAGCATAACTGCCAAGTCAATTTAATGTTTAATTAACAGTGTTGTCATGATACAGAAAAAATTCCCGAGTGAGAAAGATTATTGCGATATAGAAACGAGTGCGTTTGCGCAATCAAATAGCACTTGAACATTTAGTCACCTATAGTCACTGCATATAAACGTATACGATACTATTCAATTATATAATCAAATCCACAAGGATTTTCCCTGTCTACAAACATTTAAAAGAAAAGAAAAGAAATACCTTTCAACTGGGAAATGTGACCTTTATAAAGATCTATGGTAAAAAGCAGTAAGATCAGTAAATATGACTTGTTACAAAATGTTTTATGTAGGCGGTGATAGGCGGTGTTGTAAAAATACGGCAACTACACTAAAAGGAAAAAGAAACGCATATTGGGTTATTCCGCTATATATTGTATATTTAATATGCTACTGCTAATCGAATGGTACAGGGCGACATTAGGCCTGTCCTTTCGGATAGAAGGTTTAAACAACACCGAACACACCAATGGTTACCCCTTTAAAGTTTTATTATCGACCGAATGCGCATTTATCTCAAACAGGCAAGCAAACTTAGGCTTTAAGCGTTGCAATCTCTTAACATTAAACACAATAATGAAATGGCTTGACTTTTTCAAGCGAAACTTCAACATCTATGAATTTCGGATAAGGAAGTATTGATTAAAGGTCTACTACATGACAGAGTTGTCCTTTCTGTAATTAGTTGTAGCCGCTTTTTGTACAAAACACGTTGATATATAGATGGAATATTACGTGGAATTAGGTGTGTATAATACTGTAGTATAGGCATTGTTTTGATTTGCGTTTCTTTTTCCTTTCAGTATATTTACAAAAATGGTGTGAATAACTTTATTAATGCAGGAAGTTTATGCTGGGTTCGACATATCTCGACATAATCATTAATTAAATAATTAATTCAGAATTCAGCATTCAGCATTCCTATAACGTAATCTTGATAGAACTTATTTTGTTAAACTGATTAACTGACAGCTGTGGTCTAATGGTAGAGCGTCGGACACAGGATCAAAAGTCATGTGTTCGGCCATGACCATATGTGTTGTGTTTCTGAGCAAGACACTTTATACGCATTTGTATATGTCTGAAAAGAAAGTAAGAAAGGAGAAATCTGCAAATAGTCGGACATGATAACATGTATTGCAGTCTCGGTTTGATTGATACGGTTCATGAGCGGTAGTGAAAAGTGCTTTCTACAGTTCACGCCATCTAGCCCAGGGTTGAGAAGAACTATTTAAAATGCCATTTGTACAGACATTTTAATCAACCCGTAGATTATATGTATATGGTGGTGAGCATGGAACCTTCAATAAGGTGTTTTCACACCATTCCATGGCCATCGGCGTATGGTCCCAGTTTCTAACAAAACAGTTTGCCCTAAACGAGAAAACAATGGCAGAAATAAACAAAAGAGAATTTAGCTGGGAGCAGAGGTTGTGAAGCCTTCGTATCACAGGTAACAGTCAACAAACTAAATTAAAAAGCAGACAACATATCCTGAGGGTGATTAAACAATACGCGGAACCTATAAAGTCAGAGCATCAAGGGGAAAACTGTTAAATGCACGACACAACGGAGTGAAGGACATACATCAAACGGTTACCGCCTTAACGGATTTAGGAACACGTTGGCATAGAGTCCGCCGACAAAACATGGAAAATTGAAAAGCAATACTTTAATCAATATCCATTATTCATATTTCACATAGGTTTTTTAGAAATCATCAGTTTATCTAAGTTTGCATTTTACAGCTAAGGATAAGTAATGCTCTTATTAAAACATAATGTTCTAACTAACTTTGGACGATTTGTAAACAACATCAATATCAACTAACAATCTATTGTTAGAATAAATACTGAAAAGGAGATCACTTGGAAACAAAAAAACACAAACAAGAGATAAAAGTAGCAGACTCGGTTGTATTGAGTCTGTTCAGGAGAGGTACTGTTAAGTGCAACACCACTCACGCCTCCTAGCACCGGTTTAAGCGATATGTTACTTTAAAGACTCATATATTTGGCTTGATGATCTCAAAGGACCAGAAAGTAATAACGCTACTAATGTGTCGTCGGGGCAACTTTATAAGGCCACCACACAGTACTAAACAAACGTTAGTGTATATGAGAATGCATACTGAAAAAAGGATCCATTGGGACCAACAAACACAAGCAAGAGATAAAAGTAAGAAAAGGGGATCCCTTGGAAGCAACCAACACAAACAAGAGATAAAAGTAAGAAAAGAGGATCCAACATACACAAACAAGAGATAAAACTAAAGTCCTGCAATTAGTCTCACGATTTAACATAGGTAATTGGTTAGGAACTGCAGATTCGTGCCACATTGTAAAGAATCAACAGACGTAATAACAAACAGAGTGGACACTTGGAAATTTACCTGAATTTCAAGTGGGACAGTCCAAAAAATTCTCAAAATGTTGCCCTACTTCTACGGAAACTCTTACTATGTCAAGCCATGATGTTTAAGAGAAAATCCAAAAATGATGAGAATTATCAACTTCTTACGTTGAAAATAAACACGAACTATTTTAATATATTCATTATGAAACTTTTGAATGAAATCTCATCAAAATCAATGAATAGGAAAAGTTAAGGTGCCACGTGATATTTTGGCTACTTCTTCGATTAAGATATTCACTCTTGAAACCAGCAATTTTACTAAATATACTGGCGAAATCATAGCATACAATCGAAGATAAAATAGAATGCATAATATGAAATAGATCAGACGAATACATAATACCACTGTTAAAAGACATTAAACCTTGGAAGCCTATATTATGCAATAGTATATGTTATAGAAACTGGAAAGTGTTCGGCTACTATTTGTACTTTGTTAAAGCATCTTGTATATATTAAACATCCCGAGTTGTGACCAAATCCATGACCTCGGTAATGGCACAACCACGCTATAGACTTCCCCAGATGTTTATAACAACGTTTCAAGGTCAGGTATATGGTCAGTGACAGAACAAACTAAGAAAGATGTCACGTGAAATCCTAGTTGTCGGCTATTATGCAGTGCTTGGCTTTCTCGCATACAATGAGTTCCAGCTATAAAACCTAACGTATAGCATATTATTATTATACGCCACTTCTGACTTTATGTAGCGTGAAGAGTTATGTTATAAATACAATACCGCACTTATTCCTTGATAGTTATTAAATTCGTTGCAAAAGCTGTAGATAGAATAGAGGCTATACAGAGTATTATTCACCATTAAGATATCAAAAAAGTTCGAGTGTTTCGATCACGTTCCCTTAATGGTGAGGATTTCATACCTTCTAGGGTAAATGTGAGGTTTGGTGCACCCTAGAACCTAGTTTAAACCCCAGCGGCCTTTTTTGCCACTGACCGTTCCAAGGCGGTAGCCCTATTGTCAACTCTTGTGTGTTTGTTATGTCTTATTTTGCCTTCTATTCATTTTTAGCTCGACTATTCGAAGAATAAGAGAGCTTATGTAATCAAGGTGTATGATATATTTACCCAATAGTCACATACCCTTATATATAAGAAATAAAAAATAATGGCAATATTCAGTTACGGCTGAATTCTAAAATAAATTATACAAATGTATCAGGTCAGGTTACCTGAGAATGACGTATAAACAATAAAATAATATACATTATTGGTTGTGCTACGGAATAAACCGTAAGATTTGTATGCTAAAGTATTAACCGAACACTGAGACAATTTGAATTTAAAAGAAATGGTATCCCTGATGAGACTGCCCTTGGCATCTACTGAATATTTCAATATCTAATATGATATAAATAGAACATATCACTCACATAAACTGGAAATAACGAGTAGATATTCCTAAAAACAGTCGAAACATTGCTTTAAACCTTGTGGGCTAGATCACAAGGGATTATTGTGGTTGAAATATCATTTCAATATTGATAAACATGAATATGTGCAAATATTATATTATATCATATAAATGTATAATTGGAAATAAAGCGGTGTAGGGTCTATGCTTGAATGAATCTGACTTTGTGGGTGAGTTGGGCTACAGTATTATATATATATATATATATATATTCCACCGCACCCCACTTCCCACACGGCGCCTTCCCCACCGCCCGCTCGTAACTCATTTTTTTTTACATATTTCTGTGTTGCTCTGGTCAATTCTTACACATGTTGCCCCCCCCCCCCCCCCACCACCCAGCCCCACTCGAAACTGGAATATTTTTTATTTTATTTTTATTTTTTTACATATTTCTGTGTTGTTTTGCATATATTCTTACACATATATGTTGGCCTCCCCCCTCCTCTCCCCCACCCCTCCCCTCCACTCGAAACTCAATTTTTTAATTTTTTGTTTTACATATTTCTGTGTTTTTACTCGAAAGTGGAATATTTGTATTTAATGTTTATTTTGTTATATATTTATGTGTTCTATTGTTCAATTCTTACACATAGCTCCTACACAAATATGTTGCCCCCACCCCCTGCCTCTCCCCCAGCCACCACCACCCCCGCCCCCCACCCCCCCGATAGCAAAACTGAATTATTTTTTTTTACATATTTCTGTTGTTTTGTAAATTCTTACACATAGCTATGTTTCCCCCTTCCCCACCCCTCCACGCCTCCCCCCCACCCCCGACCCAACTTAAAACTGGGATTTTTTTGATTTTTGCCCCCTCCCTCTCTCCCGCCCCGTCTTCCCACCCAACACACCCCAATCGAAACTCATTTTTTTGTATTATTTTAACATATTTCTGTGTTGTTTTAATTCTTACACATAGCTTCTTACACATATATATTGCCTCCTACTAACCCCCAGCCTCTCCCTTATCTCCCTACCACTCTAAACTCTTTTTTTTTCATATTTCTGTGTCGCTTTTGTCAATTCTTACATAGCTTCATTATGCACCCCGCGCCTTCCCCACCGCCCACTCGAAACTCATTTTTATTTATTTTTTACATATTTCTGTGTTGCTTTGCTCAATTCTTACACATGTTGCACCCTCCACCCCCACCCAGCCCCACTCGATACTGGATTATTTTTTTTTTTTTTTTTACATAATTCTGTGTTGTTTTGCTCAATTCTTACATATATTCGTACACATATATGTTGCCCCCCCCCCACCTCTCCCCTACCCCCTCCCCTCCATTCGAAACTCGATTTCTGTTCTTTTTGTAAATTCTTACACATAGCTATGTTGCCCCCTTCCCTCCACCCCTCCACCCCTCCACCCCTCCACGCCACACCCCACCCCCCACCCCCAACCCCAACTCAACACTGATATATATTTTTTTTTTTTACCTAATTCTGTGTTGGTTTGGTCAATTCTTACACATAGCTATGTTGCCACCCCCCTCCCCCCACACACATACACCCTCCCCCCACACACACTCTTGAAAGTGGAATATTTGTAATTATATTTTATTTTTTTACATATTTTTGTGTTGTTTTGGTCAATTCTTACACATAGTTTCTTACACATATATATATGTTGCCCCCTCCATCTCTCCCGCCCCACCTTCCCACCCCACACACCCCACTCGAAACTCAATTGTTTGTAATATTTTTAACATATTTCTGTGTTGTTTTAATTATTACACATAGCTTCTAACACATATACATATATGTTTAAACACCCCAGCCTCTCCCCCATCCCCCCACCACTCGAAACTCGTTTTCTTTTCATATTTCTGTGTCGCTTTTGTCAATTCTTACATAGCTTCTTACACATATATGTGCCCTCACCCCGCCTCACCCCACCCCTGCCTCTCCCCCAACCCCACCCACTACCCCCGCTCAAAACTCGATTATTCTTTGGGTTTTTTTACACATATAACTATAGGTATATAGAGGTAATGCATGTTCAATTATCAATCAGTTTTATTTAAAAAGGCAAAACATGGAAAAACAAAAAGACGATGCGTTTTGATTGTTTCTAGTAAAGCAAATACAATAACAATAATATTGAATCAAGAAACAAGTAGGATAATAATGTTATCTATAATACAGTATATACTAGTTATCACATTTACATATTTGAAATTGACCTGAATTTCAAGTGGAAAGGGTGAACATTTCACAAAATGTTGCCCAACTATAACAACTTGTATCTTGAAGAGTTTTATAGAGTAAACGTTTGTTTATGCAAAAAAAACATAAAAAAAACTATCGTTCTAATGAAATCACTTTTCTTAGTCTACCATTTAAACAAAATCGGAGTTCAACGGAAACTCTTTCTATGTCAAGCCATGATTTTTAAGAGAAACGCCAAAAATGATGAGAATTGTATCGGTATAACAGATTTGTATACATCTTCTTACGTTGAAAATAGACAAGAATATTTTAATTATTATGAATCTTTTGAATGAATTCTCATCAAAATCAATGAATATGAACCCTTAACGTCTCACTAGTGAATTAATCAACACTATATAATATATGTAGAAATGGTCACTTGTGGACCACTGCAAACATACTATAAAATGTCCATTGGTCTTTAAATCTCCCCTCAATCTGCAAACCTTCCTCTGAAGCTCAGAATTTCCACAAAAAATCAAAAGTTGACCAGATTAATTTTTTTTAAATTCCTGTCTTTTTCAGCACCCCCTCAAAACTAGCTCCATTTCACTGATAATTCAACTGTATTCCTACCCATTTTCAAATTATCATATCTTCCTCGAAAATCACCCAGTGGCATCCAAACTTGGCAGAAGTCATGAACATGTTCCAATCTTGTCACCTGAAGGCAGAAATAAGAGAATGATTGCACATTTCCAAGTTGAAAGCAAACCAATTAACACAGCCCTAGTTTTTTACGGTGTAGGAATCTTCCTACCGTCATGGTCAAGGGAGGTAATTCTGTAGTGAGACCTTTAACTGAATTATTTTTTTGACATAAGTCTCAAAACTTTATCAAACAAAGTAACAATATTGACGAACATAAAATGACTTTACTTGGTGTTATCCGCGGACTATTTTTAACAAAATGGCATAAAACATGAAGCCGGTCACATTTGCTTCAAGTCAGTTTCGGACGACTTGAAAATGCACAGAACTGCCACGACATATCAACCGCTAAACTTGAATATCTTCTATACTTGTTAAAGAAAATGTTTGAAACTTTTAAGTTTTAGTATTCTATGATTGCTTTATCTTATCATTGTATCAAATTTACTGTTTATGTAATATTACCTAATTCAAGTGTCAAAATGCATGCCCTTATATGGCAATTTATTGTTTTCTTGAATAAATGCTTTTTTATTCAAAGTACATCATCTTTGACTTATCATTTCTGCTTCCAAAGAAACTTCATTGTTGGTAGATAAGCTTACTTGTAATTGTAGTGGATGGCTAAGCTGGATTGATGAAATCCTAAACCTTCCTAACCTAATATGGTTAGATTTTTACGCCAAAACGTAACGTCATATTCATGACGACACGTCATATTCATGACGTCATCTTCATGATGTCATCACATTAATTAAACATTATTTAATATCTTTTTACTTCTTACAATCACATCACATCACATCTCACATCACATCACATCACATCACAAGAAAGATAAGATAAGATAAGATAAGATAAGAATATTAAGATAGATAGATAGATAGATAGATAGATAGATAGATAGATGGATAGACAGATAGATAGATAGATAGATAGATAGATAGATAGATAGATAGATATATAGATAGATATATAGATAGATAGATAGATAGATAGATAGATAGATAGATAGATATATAGATAGATAGATAGATAGATAGATAGATAGATAGATAGATAGATAGATAGATAGATATATAGATAGATAGATAGATAGATATATAGATAGATCAGTAAATAAGTAAGTAAGTAAGTAAGTAAGTAAGTAAGTAAGTAAGTGATACATAACATGACAACAGACGGGGACAGCAAAGCACTCAAGGGCGCTCGTGCTGCTCAACTTGCTATCACGGGCAAACCCATGTCAAGAATGGCGGATGTTGTACATCTTACTAAAACAATGAGAAATAAAATTAAGAGGACTGAGTTTTCACAAAAGATGTTTCCTGGACATACCAAACGGGACCGAGCATACATTCAGAAACGCTTTGCAAAGGACGTATCTCACCGTGTACTGACTTGAGTTTCAAAATGTACAGCAGACTATAGGCGACACAAATATTCCCTTTTTACAACAAAAATGTGAAAATTTGAAGATGGCTATAATAGACTGCTACCAGGATAAATGTGGGAAAACTTGTAGTAAATATTCCATGTCGTGTGAGGGTAATCCACCAATCTCAACGTAGAGAAAACATTTTATGCCAACATCATGTAAACCTCTAAAGATTCAGGGAGACGACAAAACTAAACTAAACTAATCGACTGTTTAAATGTTCGACTGGGAAAAGACGCTGCGACCAAGACATGTAAAGGTGCCGACACAAATCACGGTATCAATGCCTCACACCCGAAAGACGTAACCTTTCGACGTTACGCTAAAGGCAGAAAATTAAGTGCCGCAGCACGGTTTAATGACGGACGGGCAAATTCAGCAATAAAACAAGTTTATGCTGTTAGAAGGTCATTTCCCCAAAACACAAAAATGTTACGGTCACTTAAGAAAATTCAGGACAAAAATACGTATGACAAACAGCGACAAGTGTACAAACTTATAAAACAGCCAGATTTATCAACAAAGTGAACAAATTTAAAGTATACGATGACCAACGACAACATAAAACATACTCAACTGACCTTCTCGACAAGTAAACAATGACCACACATTTTGCTTTATGAAAAGTGGGTGGGGTAACAATTTGACATGAAACACTACAATAGGATAATATAAACAATCTACTCACATGAAGCATGCAATCAGGATACTCTTTATGTCCTAAACAGTATTGGTATCATGTGCAGGCATCTTTGTCTTTCCATGTTGACGCTATGAGGCTCCAAGCTGAGATGGTCAAATCGCAAACATAAACTGTTGTGGCAGAGATGAGACACGTCCATCCCCCTAGGAATACCAGGAACACACATCACACACATATACATCACTCTATGAGCACACATGTTCATCTGAGTATGTCTCCCAGCCAAAATGATCGACTGTCTCCCATATTCTGAAACTTTCTGACCACAGATTCGTCTATTAAGTCCCAAATGACGGTTATAACGCATGCACGGAGTCCGACTAGAAGCAAAGTAGTCTATTTTACACTGCAAAAGCATCAAATACTTATCAAAATCCATATTATACCTTAGAAATGCACTGTTTCACTTTAAAATCAAGATTTCACTATAAAAAATCCACTCTGGCAACAACAAACGCTGTCTATCAAGCCTTTCACTGATCCAGATGAGGGTTGTTTAACGTCTCACTAGTGAATTAATCAACACTATATAATATATGTAGAAATGGTCACTTGTGGACCACTGCAAACATACTATAAAATGTCCATTGGTCTTTAAATCTCCCCTCAATCTGCAAACCTTCGTCATGGTCAAGGGAGGTAATTATGTAGTGAGACCTTAAGGAGCCACATGATATTTTGACTACTTCTTTGGTTAAGCTAGGAAGGTTCGTATTTGTTTATTAATATGTCTGTCATGAATCACAACAAAAACACCTATTCATAAAAATGAATTTCACACACTCTTGAAACCAAAACGTTTGCTAAATATACTGGCGAAATCATGGCATACAATCAAAAACAAAATGTACTGTTTAATAAAATAGATCAGACGCATACATAATACCACTGATAAAAGACATTAAACCTTGAAGGCCTATATTATAGGTTCTAGAAACTGGAAAGTGTTGTACTTTGCTAAACATTCATGTATAATATTAAACATCCTAAGTTGTGACGAAGCCTATGACCTCAGTAACGGTACTACCATGTTATAGAGTTTTCACATATGCATGTAACAACGTTTCAGGGCCAGGAATATTGTCATTGACAGTACAAACTCAAAATGTCACTTGCAATCTTATGTGTCGGCTATTATGCAGTGATTGGCTTTCTCGCATAAAATGAGTTTCAGTTATACAGCGTATTGTTTTATTATTATTAATAGTACTATTAATATTAAAATTATTATTACTAGTAGTAGTATACGGCATGAGGAGTTATGTGATAAATACAATATCACACTTATTCCATGATAGTTTATTAAATCGTTGGCAAAAGATATAGATAGGATAGAGGCTATACCATGTATAAAAAGTACTATTCACCATTAAGATATCGAAAGGGATGGAGTGTACCGACCACGGTTCCTTAATGGTGAAGATTTCACTTCATGTCTTCATGTCCTCTAACTAACTTATTGTTTACCCGCATATTTTCTATTGATTTCATACGTTCTATTTTTAGTCATTAACGCATATTGCACACCAATCATACGGCTCAGAATTTTAAATACAGGCTATATTTATTGATCACGTTTTACTACCTGCATTCTTCTACAGTAACTTAAATCCTGAACAGTCGAATGTATAAATATACATGGCATGTGTTCCCTTGAGTTTCTTTTTCCTTCCTAATTTTAAAACTACTATAACAAACAGTAGCTGTGGTATAAAGAGAGAATGCATGTTCAATCATCAATCAACTACATTCATGGAAAACTAAAACACAATGCTTTTTTTGGTTTTTAATAAAGCAATGGAAATAAATAAAATATGGAAACCAGACAAACGTACAATAGTAATGTTATCTATAGTATATAGTTGTCATCACATTTACACCTTTGAGGAAAACAGTACTGTATACATACCAGAATTCCGACAACAGAGAGTATTAAATAACAATTTTCAAATTAACCGCGTTTAGTTACAACTGCAATGTAATATGTCTAAACGACTTTTCGTTTAGAAAATAATTAATTTTCCGATTAAAGAGTCAAATAAGAAAAAGGTATTAACTTCATTAACATTTTCGGGATGGATCAATGTTATGTACTTTTGACTTTTTAAGTATTTAGTTCTGCTCAACCCGGGGCTAGAGGGCGTGAACGGTAGCAAACACTTTTCATTGCTTTTCCTTTTGTAATGGATTAAAAGTGATTATTTTTAATGTCGATCCAGAATATAGTGTAGAACTCAGTAGTTGAATAATCTCGGGCTAGTGTTGTATTTTTCTTTTTGCTTACGGTTTAAAGTATATTTATATTCAGTTAACAAATCATCGTCTTTATATTTACTATCTTTATTTAAAGAATTCTTTGACCTATTGAAAAGTTCAACATCGTATTTTAAATTGGTGAAATCGCGTTCACAAACTTCGTAAGATTCAAGATCCTTGGTCATGGTCACTTTCATACTATCTGTGTTAAACTTGTTAAAAGGTTTATCAAACGAGGTTATGAACGTGTCATTTGTGCAACGTACTGTATGCTTGGTGGTGGACCCATTTACAGTTCGCCACAATGCTTTCCTCTTTAATTGTACGATGACCAGACAGGTTGTCGACCCTATGATGACGTCTACCTAAAGCCCAAACGGACGGTGACTTTGGAAAGTTGACTGCAATCTTGTTTTGTCATGCCCTCAATGGTTTATTCTCTTGTTTCTCTGGCTTCTGCCAAGTCAATGATTAACTTCTTTGTGGCTTGCTAGGCTATTTTTTTTTGTTATATATATATATATATAATTATATATATATAATTATATACATATAATTATATACTATAAATGAGCCGCAACACACGACATTTAGACGACAACGTCATAAAGTAACAATGTATGACGTCGGCCGGTTATCAATCAATTACTAATCAAATTTCTCGTCACTTCCGTGTATTACCTAATTATTATATCATAAGGAATTTGTTTTCTGAATATAAATAGTTATTTAATCAACGACGTCGTCAAAGACGCCGACGCCAATGTCAACATTAATGGTTACTTTCAAATTGAGATAAAATCATTTTTAATTAAGATATCAACATAAAATAAAGAGTTTTTTAAAGAGAAAATCACCGTGTTTCATAACCATAAAAACAGGAATGTCAAAATTGTGTCTAAAGGGTCGTTTTCGCGTGTTTCGGCTCAATTATATATATACTATGGTGTTTCGTATTGTTTTATATCCATCATTATACTTTAAACAATCTATGCGTTTAACATGTTTAACTGTGTAAGCATTAGTTTCTCATTATGAATTGTTCGTTGAATAATCACATTATTTCACTATTGGTTGAAACCAGTCTAACGCATGTATTCGTTGTAAACTGAGTATACATTTCTAAATACCTAATATCACGTGCCCGGCATATACATATTAGTGCAAAAGACACGTCAGTATATACTGTTTATATTTACACACACTCTTGAATGTAGTGTATAATAATTGCTGGTCAAAGCAATTCACTCAATATCGAAGGTTCTTGAAGTGAAGGAATTTAATAATTGTGCTGCCATGGTATTAAATACAGTTTATTAGTTTTATGAATGAAAATGCCGCCCGAACAAGATAGTGTCCGCCATGTTTCTTTTTTGGTTTGTTATTATGTCGATTTATAAGGGTGATGCGGTTATATGTATCCGCATAAAAGGGATACCGTTTTTTACTTAAAACATGATTGTACCATAGCTCTAATGGGTTTTGCTTTGTTCTTGCTTATGATATATTTTTCATAAACCTGAAGGTCTGAGTCTAAACCGTGCTATAAATGCCGGTATATTTTAGCCGTGCTATAAATGACAGATTCGGCAGTTATACCATGGTCTACTCAAATATACGCGCGCGCAGTTGTAATTTACAAACAACCTGTTAATCAAAGCGACCAAAACAGCACTCATCGACAGTGCATTTGCATTTAATATACAAAGGCGATTGGCTGCAATAATCAAAACATGGGTCATGCTCATCACTCAGGATAATGCTATTTCTTGATTGGATCGAGTTGTTACTTTTACTGAAAACTGCAACGCCCTAAAACGAATTGCACATGCGTAGTTGGATAAATGGCACTGGTACAAAACATTTATAGCATATTTTTCTCGTATGCGATTTATTCGTTTGTCTGTTTGCGTGTTTGTTTTGTGTGTTTGTGGTTGACTGTCGTCCTTGAATGCTGCTTTCCTGTCCGATATTTTCACCCTTCTTTATACTGCACTCTCGGGCCTGCGGCCCTCGAGAAGCAGTATAAATCGCATATACTCGAAAAGGTATGCTATAATTATTACTTATATGTTATTTATATATAAAAGTTGTTGTGTAATAACATCGATTTGTTAATAAATCGACACATTTAAGCATATTCCTGGCCAGGTGGCAAAACAATAATCAGCGATCACGATGGGACTATTCACGCGGATGCCGCATCACAACATACCCCGTCTAACACGCGATATATGACTGGAGACACGGGTTAGACCGGGTAGGATAAGTAATTGGCCGCAAACGTGATGCACATTCTAAATGTTTCTTCACTATCACTGAAATACAGCTAATTGATTATGTCATAATTTACAAAGTTACATACAATGCCGAATTGCGAATTTGTTGACATATTTATTTAATTCATCATGATATGTCTTTCTTTTATCATTTTCAAAAACGAATGTTCACCAGTCTTCATCAAATTACAGTCGGTAGACGTGACGTAAAATGCATCGTTAAATTTGGATGCCATTATTGTCAATGATACCGTTTTTGCCAACGTCGGTTCATTATTGCAAAATGTTAATACTTTAGACACCACAGTTTTAAATTGTGAAACTTCATCTTGAAATCTCCTTCCTTGTTTCTGCACCATATCACCAAAAACCTTTGTGAACGTTTCGTGAATTGCATAGTCTAAAAAGCACGTTGATCTAAATTTAGATATCTCTGTATAATTCAAATTGACAATGTTATGCGCATGCACATTGCCTTGAATATATAAAATATCTGATAACTCCCAACTGAGCAGTCTCTTCAACAGGACCAGGGATTCTTCGAATCGTTCCATTACCATGACTAATCTGAATTGGTATTTCAAATCGGTTAAATGTGCATTGATCTTTAACGTATCGTTTAGTTTGATTTTTGCCGAAAATCCAAAGTCCAAACCCATTGCATTTCGCGTTGCTGAAAACGGTTGGTTGTCATATTTGTCCGGATAATTCACTATATTTTGGATAAAATTTTGTCTCGGAATTCGCATTAAGTATGCTTTTTTGAATACATCTCTGTAATAATATGCAGCACTAATCATCCTTTCGAGTGGATCTCGAACAATGCCGATGTAGACCGAGTTCCCCGGAAGTAAACTTTGGAACAGTCCTTGTCTGTATATAGAATGGCATGCTAGAATGTCAACATGACGACCGTCTTGAATAGGTAGAACTTTCGTTGCATTTGTAATGACATTCCCATGTGTTGGGAGTACAAACGTTAGGTTATTTTTCAGTCCAAATCGAAAGAACATATTTTGCAATGTCGTGGAGCCGGCTTTGTGTACCTTTAAGAACCCAATGGGTGTCAGTGTTCTTCTGTTAAATTTGGCTAGTGATTTCGAATTTAAGGATGAACTTATATCTTTAGAAGTATTAGTTATTGTATAACTTTCTTTTTCTTTCTTTTCTATCATTTTAGAAAGTTCGGCACTTAGTGTTGATTGTATATCATTAGACGTATTTGATGATTTATGACTGGTTTCATTATTCATTACTGACGACCTCATATTAAGCGCTGAGATTGTATCTTTAAACTTTTCTGTTAAGCTATTAATGTTTTCAACTGTCGTTTCCGATGATCGGCCATCGATTGCTGATGTTGCATCAACTGGTTTATTTGTTGTTTTGTAATTGGTTTTATATTTCGGTTGTGATGCTTCGCCACTCAGTACTGACATTTCATCTTCGGACAGAATTGATGTTTTAAAGTTCATTTTATATGTCGTGTTTGCCAATTCGCTATGTAGTTCTGAGACTTTGTCTGTATGTGGTTTTGGTAGGCTGCGATTGGTTTGCTTTTTTTGTAATTCACCATTCATAGCGGGTATGACATCCTTATACGATCTTGAAATGGGAGTAATAATTTCTTCCTTCTGCTTCGATAATTCATCATTCAGAGTTTGTCGATTCATTTCTAAGGGTGTGTTATGGTAGAAGAACCCTACAATACATCCGAAAACCACCGCGAAGAGTAATGTCCTGAAAATACAGCAAAGGAAAAGTGTATGTACAATATGCTGCTTTTAAACGAATGGTACATGGCTACGTAAGACCTTTCCTTCTGGAAAAAATACTAAAACAACAAATAATACAGCAAATAGTATTCCTTCAAAGTTTCATTATTGACAGAGTACCCGTTTGGCTCAATCATGTGAGCAAACATAGGATGCAAAATTTTGCAAACTATTTACGATAAATACAGTACTGAACTAGCTCAGTTTTTCAAAGAGCAACTTCAACATTTATGAAGTTCTTGTTACAAGGTGTAGTGTGATTAAAACTTCTAAATCATCAAAGTTTCTCTAATTAACTGCAACTTTTGTTTACAAAACATCTTGGGATTTCTTTGGAATATTATGTGCAATTAAGTGTGCAGTATATACAATATATAGCGGAAATTCTCGTGTTGCCTTTTTAAAGTCGTTCAGTGTATGTACGTATGTACGTATGTATGTAGGCGTCTCCGTGGCCGCATATATGCATGCATACATGTATGTATGTATGTATGTATATGTGTTGGTGTGTATGTTTGTATATGTGTATGTGAGTATGTGTGTATGTACTGATGTGTTTATGTACGTAGGTATGCATGCACGCATGTGCGCATGTGCGCATATGTGTAGGTGTGTGCGCGTGAGTGTGTGTGTGTGTACATATGTACGTATGTATGCATGTATGCATGTATGCATGTATGTATGTATGTATGTATATGTGTTTATGCATGTGTGTGTATGTTTGTATGTGAGTATGTGTTTATGTGTGTATGTACATCTGTGTTTATGTACGTACGCATGTGTGCATTTGTGATTGTGTGTGTGCGTGTGTGCTTTGGTATGTATGTACGTATGTATGTATGTATATGTGTGTGTGTGTGTGTGTGTGTGTATTGTGTGTGTATTGTGTGTGTGTGTGTGTGTGCTTGATTAGAGATACGGTTAAACTGCAAAATAACGAGTGTAAATCGTCTGCTCTGATTGCATGAACATATTTTAAAACTTTTATGCCAATGTGTTTTCTTAGAAATAAGTTATAACACGTATACAACTGGTTACATAGGATTTTATTAAGTACTTCGAATTAGTGAAGCTTTCGATGTTCCTAATTCTAAAATATGCCAGTTAAAATTATTTTGACATCATGTTTAACACCACAAATGCGTTTGCAAAAGAAATTTTCGAAATATTTAATGTTAACGCTGAATTACAGTTACTTGAATTTCAAACAATATTCAATTTAAACATGTTAAAGGGAGGTAATTTAAGATTTTCCATATTTCATATTTTTATAGACGGAAAATCTGCGATAAATGGGTCAATTTTTTATGTTTTTTTCTATTATTTCTTACCAATTTTAAGAATTTTATATCTTTAAGCGATCTTTGACTCATGTTATGTGTTTATCAGTACATTTCATGTTTTCATATAAAGGGAGGGTAACTCTCAAAAGATGTAACAATTTAAACAAAAAATAAATGTTTTACAAACTATGGGTCAAAACAAAATACTTATCATATATCTTTTCTAAAATATATTTAAAATAAGAAAGTTAGTTAAGATACAATAGTTGATACTAGCAATTGTGTTCAGTGTACATGATAGTGTTGATAAACTTTAAATACTTATCATATATCTATTCTAAAATATATTTAAAATAAGAAAATTATACAAAAGATACAAAAGGTGATACTTCGAAATTTTGTTCAGTGTATGTGTGTATGTGTGTGTGTGTGTGTGTGTGTGTAATGTATGTATGTAATGTATGTATGTATGTAATGTATGTATGTATGTATGTAATGTATGTAATGTATGTAATGTATGTAATGTATGTATGTATGTATGTATGTATGTATATATGTGTGTGTGTGTGTGTGTGTGTGTATCCATGTATGCATGTAATGTATGTATGTATGTATGTAATGTATGTATGTATGTATGTATGAAAGTATGTACATACGGAAGGACAAACGGACGCACACACGCCGAACGCACGCACGCACGCACGCACGCACGTATAGGCATACGCATTTTGTATTTTGGGATGTTGGGGTATTTGGATGTGTGGTTGGGCTCTTGAGTGGGTAGTTGTGTAGGTGGATGGATGGACGGACGGACGGACGGAGGAACGGACGGACGGATGGATGGACGGAATGTACGTACGGACGGATAGATCGATGGATGGACGGACTGACGGACGGATGGATGGATGGAACAATTTCAATTTGATTTTTTTTAAACTACTTCCCCATATGAATGATAAATTGAAGATTATATTCAACGCAACTCCAAAATCAAGATGGATTCAGAAGGAACAATAGTTCAGTTGAATAAAGGGAGTAACTCTTTAAAGTATTAAATTCAGTTTCAAAAAGACGGTTTACTTATTGAAATTGAATCATTGAAATACATATATACTATTTAAATATACAAGCGATTCGCACTGACAAACAAAAACCAGTGCAATTCGAATGTCATACTTAGACCAGGGGACAAAATAGAATATCGCATGCAAAACATAATAATTTCTTCAGATGCTGTTCTATATTTTTTGTAAAATTGAGAGTAGCGTCCTTTTCTTAAAAGGACAGAAGGCGAACTTTTGCTAACGAGTTTAATAAATTCAATAATGAATGAGAACGAATGCTAGATCCTATTTATCACATAATCTTATGTGATAAATCAATATCTTGATATATACCCCAAGATGACAATATTTAAATAGATCAATGAGAAAATAACAAGTTCAATAAATTAGTTTATCACATAGCTTACGGTGTGGGAGTGGAATTACACCATCGTATATTTTCGATATACCACTAGTTCTATAAGTATGCAATTAAGCCTAGTATGCGCTTTCAACAAAACTCGATAATGACTATGATCCAATTCCCACGGTTTATTTCGGTTGCGCGTGTTAAAGAGACAAAATGCAATAAAAAGTCGATGTGTGAGTTATGTGATAAAAAAATTAACATTTGTTCTCATTCATTATTGAATTTATTAAAAGAGTTAGCAAAATGATATAATGCGAGGCTCTTGCGAGATTTATATCATTTTTGCTTACGAGTTAAATAAATTCAATAATGAATGAGTGCTTATGTATGTTCCTCTATGTATATTAAAGAAACATGTATTACAAAGTCAGCTTTCCATATCTACAACTTCAATGTTCTAAAGCCACATGACGTAACTTTTTCATGAATGCACAATTAAATCATATTTCCTTGTTTAATTAGAGAATTGGATAGAACGCGATTTTCCTTACCTTTTTGTGCATAGTTTCCCCGTGAAACAACTGCTTATTCCAATGTTCATGGTGCGTTCTAATATTTCCTACTAAGTTTAAAAAACACCAGTAAATCTAAAGAACATAGTATACAAACACGTACATTTTAACTGTGATTTTTGAGTTCGATATTCACAAAGCTATATTAATTTTTAAGACATGACAAAATCGCTTAATATTGTTACAGGTATTCAACCAAATTATTACAGTTTCGAATTATTTTTTAATCCAACTAAAAATTCTAATCACTTGTTAAACATACATCTGAGTGGCGAATCTAAATATGATTCGCTCACTAATAATCTCAGAATTAAACACCTTCAGGCTTAGATTTAATATATGCGTTACGCCCTTGGTACTACACAAACACACCATTAACGTCAGTGGTCGGTTATTAAAGGCTACACGTATCATCGTTAACATAAGCAGGATACATAAACAATAATATGTTAAACGGTATCGATTATATCAGCTGTAATACACGTATAGTGCGTATACAAGATGTGATCTAGTGCTTTTACATCTTTTTGTCTTTCTCACATATTATATGAGAATATCGGACGACGATATGAACATTCTGTATAGTAATTTTAAGCGTTAATACTAGGCGGCATGAACACTTGAACAGAGAAAACATGCTTTCTGGTGTGTAACCTTTAATGAAGGAAATATAGTAAAGTACATATTAGGATGTTCCGTTTATAACAATCGCTTTTATCGTAAGTACAGATTATCGTGTGTACTTTTTAAAGCTACAAACGCTTTACTTAAACTGATACTAACTCATGAATATGAAGAAAAACAAAATGCCAATAACGCGAATTGAACAGTGACATTGCAGTTTTATTTGTAACATAATTTAAATACAGGGTATGTAGCTTTAAACAGTAACTATGAGGGTTCTGGTATGTACTATATCGACTTATATTTTAAATTACCAAATTAATACACAATTTAGGATATATACACTTCTTCCCTTATGGCCAATAACGAAGTCATGTTCATGTCAGTTTTGTTCTTGACATGGTTAAATTATGAATTTATATATGCTCTTGAGTTAAAATCAAACTTTCATTTTATTTGTTTTTTATTTGTTTTTATTAAACCGTCGATATCTGTATATTACAGGGAGATATTAGCATTGAAATAATAAACGATATTACTTTTCCAGTACAATTTGTGATCTACGATCTATGGTGTGCCATATTCAAGTATTAGGAACAATTTTGGCAGCTGTGTATGTTTCAAACATTTCCAGTTGAATATATAGAGAATAATAATTAAGCATTTTCATATCACAACCTATATCAGGCCTGAGACAGCATAGCAGCCATTCTGATGTGTTAATGTCTGTCGCGTAAGTGGTACACAATTTTTCTTTTCCGAAACTTGATTTTAATTGAATGCCATTGAATATGAAATTGTCTAATCAAGAAAACGATTGGTCATAAGCGGCTATTTCATCCACAAATTATGATTCTATAGCCAATAGTAACACATACGTGTACAAAGCAGAAGACAAACAATACGCGTGACATTCGTATACAGTCGTATAGTGTGATTCTTACATCCTGTTTTCGCGCCAGATTATTGGCTATAGACGCATTATCCATGGATGAAATAACCATTTAATATGGGCATTCCTTTTCTTGATTGTCTTGACACTCTAATTCTAAGGCATTCGCTTTAAATCCAGTTTCGGAAAAGAAAATGTTACGCGACAAACATGAACACATCGGGATGGCCTAGATCTATTAGTAACACTACATTTGTATCACTGCAAAATAGTGTAGTGAGTGAATTGACAGTTCAACAAAATCATTGTTGACATATATAAATATAAGAAAAAATGTACATTATCATATCACACCCTGTATCCATCCATTGACGCATATCAGCCCTCGAACTAAATCTCTCGGGCTATGACGTATCAGGCCTGACATAGGGTGTCATATCACAATACCCGATGCATTTATTATTATCTATATATCTGAAATCGTTGCATCATTCACAGTACGCATTTATATGACATATAAAATATAACGAATCTTGCAAGAGTGCCTGTTTAATATTGAATTTATTAAACGATTTGGATACAAATATACGAGTTTATTATATTAAATACTAAAGATTCACGAAATGCCTGTAACAGATAACTCCTGACATGCCACAAATCGGACATATTATTGAAGCTGCCTTTATATTACTTGTCGATTTTTGTAAACTGCTACTTTTACCTGTTGCGGATATTGACGAGGCAATTTCGATTGCCCATCGAGCTGCATAGAAAACATCTATTGATTATTCGGTCTCTACTATGTGTTTATATATATATTTACCAGAATATATAATATATAGAGGATATTTGTTGGATTGGAGTGAATATAGGATTTATTTTCATCGAGAAACGAGAAAACATATGTTCATGAGTGCTTTAGCACGAGTAGAAATATTTGAGTTTCCTCACTTCGAGATAAAAATAAATCCTATATTTACGATAAAACAACAAATATTATTTTTATTATATACTAACAACCTTAAAAATGGTCTTAGATATAATAGAAAGAAGATAAATGTGACGCGCAACAACAATAACGCCAACAAGTTAACAGTTGCGTGACGTCGTTGTTTATATTTTCACAGTGAAAATATAAACAATGAAAATATAAGGTTTTATTTTAGCCAAAAAATCCACTATTTCACTGGAAAGTATATAATAAAAACGTGTACCGTTTGTTAATTTCTCTGGATATGGACTTCATGGTTAGATATTTCCTTTTGAAGGGAAATACGTTTATTTACACTGTCGTGTCAATTTGGGCAGGATAATAGCGAGGTTGTGTACACATACAATCGATTTAAGCTAACCAATTGGCCATATTGCCAATTGACCGTTCCAAATCGGTAACTCTGCCTTCATCGCTCTTTGTGCTGTGTATTGTCGTTTTCATTGTATATTTAATATGCTGTTTGTTTGTGGTGCAGTGTGGACCTGTGGTGTCATTGGGTTTGGGTCCTGTCATTTCTATAGAACGATTTTCTTTAGATTTTCATTTGCATATTTATTACACTGATAAATTAGTTTGTTTGCGAAAACTTCTCCCGTTGTAACGACAGTATGTTTGTTTCAAATAAATGTTTATGATGCAAATTAAATGTTAACCCTATTATTTTGTTCCAACTATTCGTTTTTATATAAAACATGAGTATGCAATAAACTCGTTATTATATTATTATTGTGGTATATGCACTCGTTCGTCTGCATATAAATGTAGCGCTCCTAAAGTCGCGCAAAATTATTACGCGGAAGAACTCGTGCACATATATCAATACTAATTTAATAGATTATATATCGGAATGAGGCGTCGCTTAAAAAATCTAGAAAATGTGTAAAATGGACCCGAATTCCACGCTAAATGGTTATCGGTTGTTTACAAAATGGAGTAACAAAATGGTAAGTTTAATTAAGAAGCAAGTTATATGGACCTGCTTTGGGTAGGAACATAATGGTGCCATAAATAAGTGTGTATGACGTTTGAATACAGTAAGGCAGCTTGGTAAAGGACCATAAGCTCATAGTAAATGCAAGATATAAACCTCTGGCGCTTGTATGTACTTTCAGAGAAGAAGAGGTTTTAATTTTGTTACTATATAAATAAAGGTAAAGTAAAACTGTGACGCCCGAGACGGGGCCAAATTTGACCCCAGATTCACCATTTGAATAAACTTGATAGAGCACCATAAGCTTATAGCAAAAGAAAAATATTAAGCCTATGGCTCTTGCTGTTTCAGAGAAGAATATTTTTTAAAAGTTTTTCCCTATAAAACATGCGACCCTTGGGGCGGGGCAAAATGTGACCCCGGGTCACCATTTAAGCAAACTTGGTAAAGGCCCATAGGCTTATAGTAAATGCAAAATATGAAACCTCTGGCTCTTGTACTTTCAGAGAAGAAGATTTAATTTGTTTTTCCTATGTAAAACTATGACGCCTGGGACGGCCAAATTTGACCCCAGGGTCACCATTTGAATAAACTTGGTAGAGCCCCATTAACTGATGCAACTTGTAATATATGAGAGCTCTGTGCTTTGTGTTTTCAGAAAAGACGATTTTTTAAAAAGTCTTTTTCCTATTCCATGTATATGTCTATGAAAATCATGCACAATCTCAAAATACAAAATTTGGACCCCCGGGGCACGACCATTTCTGACCTCGGGGACTTCATTTGAACAAACTTGATAGTTTGGGCATAGGACATCATTTTAAAAGACAAAAGGTCGAAATCTGTCCAGCGGTTCTTGAGAAGAAGTTTTTTAAGGTTTCGATTATATATGGTAATGGCGGTCATCTTTGATGTCGCGCTGACCAAATTTTAACAAATTTAAAAACTATTTATCCCAGTAGTTTTATTATGTTATTTCATGTGTATTTCTACAATTATTTTATAGAAATACACAGGAAATACCATAATAAAACGACTGGTTCATTTACCTGTAAAACAGTAGTATATATTCAAATTATGAAAATAATAACTTGGATCAAAATATTATAAGTCTGATCTCTCAAGAACGAAAATGGTAACTGGCGAATTTCCTTCCCATGACCCAATTACTTTAAAAAGGAACTTCTGTTTCCTCTTAGACGGCGGGAAATAATACCCTTAAGCGTAAGTAATCTACTTAAGGTACCATTTCAAACATACCTGTCACACACACACTGGTGAAATTAATGTGCAATAAAATAGTGATATATATTAATACATATCTCAAATACATAGATTACAAAATGATATTTAAAACAGGTAATGAACATATAAATATAGGGCTAATATACAGTATAGGGCCACATATGAACTTATGCATTGAAGGACAAAGGGAAGTAACTGGAAACTAAAACGTTTACCTAATTACTTTGGGCTATTGGAAACACATGGAATAAGGGAAGTAATCGGATATAAAAGTGTACCGGCGACATACATTATTCTTCAAACGAACGAATACATTTTAAAAAAAAGTGATGTTACATCTGATTTCATACACATATCGAACTTTAAGCTAGAATATACTTTTTTGTTAAATTATTAAATATGAGGTGAATAATTTCGATATCACTCACAGTATTTCACAGTTATCAAAACTTAATCTGGCATGTAAATCTACACGTTATTGTTACCGGAGATGCGGATGTCATCTCCTTTGTTTATTCCAAACGGTTGAATAGTGTAGAAATAAATATAAAAAGATCAGACAGGGAAAGTAGCATTCAAGGAGGACAGTCAACCACAAAACACAGAAACAAACACGTAAACAGACACACAAGAAGGCAAAAGTAAACTGGGGGTTTAAACCGGTTCTAGAGTGCACCAAACCTCACACTTACTCTACTGTCATCCCATTAAAACTGGACAGTGTAAATAAAGAAATCCCCGCCATGATCTAATCTCTAACCAACAACGCAGCATCAATAGGCAATATAAGTAAAACACAAATATTCTCGTGTAAATATAATACAAAAAAACAATAGCCTAGAAAGCCACAATGAAGGTACTCAATGAAGCCAGAGCAACAAGAGAATAAACCATTAAGAGTCGACGGATCCAATAAGATTCGCGTGATTTTCGAGTGTGATCTCACCAATTGGGTTTGCGGTCTATCCTCAAAGGAATATATATGAGAATACATGTCCTGTAGAGCAGTGATGTTCTGCGACTGACGACCTGGCGAGTTTGCGTGTGTTTACGTCGGATCTATGTAGGTTAATCCTTTGGTTTAGAGGTAGTTTTGTTTCACCTACGTACTGTTTTTCACATTGCTTGCATGTCATCAGATAGACGACATTCCTTGTTTTGCAATTTGCATGGCATTGTATATCGACTATGGCGTCAGTCGAGGAATGTATAAAACTATGTGTGACAGGCATACGTTTTCATGTCTGGCATCTAGGCATACCACATGCCTTCTATGACAGGCCAGTAACTCGTTAAATTCAATTTAACGTCAGGTGCGTTTTGGTGAAAGGTAAGTTCAAATGGTATCTTTAAATCAGAAGCATCTGGCTGGTTTTTGTATTGCAAGATATCGTTTCTCTCATGCTCTTGAGCAAGTGTTGCGAAAGTTCTTTAGCTCGCATTTCAAATGTATTTGGATCCGAGCATTTGCGTCTGATGCGTACTACTAATACTGATATATTTTTGGGGCGGTGTTTTGGGTGACAGCCACTCTGCAGTAAGTGTTGGTGACTGTCTGTAGGTTTAGTGAAATTCGTTAGGTTGTTCTAGAAAGTAGTGAAAAGATTCGGTGTCATGGCACCATTTCATGTCAGTATCGTCTATAAAACGAAACCATTAAAGGTACCGATCTCAGAAGTCGATTTTCAAGTTCGCCAATGAAAATGTTGGCATACGAGGGTGCCATTTTGTTGCCCATCACGGTACCTTGAATTTAAAGATAGTGCTTACCATTGACCTCAAAATTATTACATTTAAGAATCAAAGTAAGCAGTTTGATAAGGTAGTGGGTGGGTGGGATTTTAATGTCCTTACTATCCCAAAAGAATTTTACACTCTAAAATACTTTCATCGTGCGGGATGTTCGTGTATAAGGATATAACATCCATGGATACTAAGAGGGTGTTGAGATGGACGATGCTTTGTGACTCTATTTTCCTCAAAGTTTGTATGTACATATTTTGCATGTTTTTACATAGACTTACATAAGGAAAGACTTAAAAAACATCTTCAATCAGCATTTTCGAGATGACAATTTTTTTATCATTGCAAAGATCCTAAGGTGATCGATTCAGGGCCATCGTGGCCCTCTTGTTTAGGATTGCACTCCGGCTGCCAGTCAGTCTGTCACATTTTGTTTCCGCTCAATGACTTCAGTTAGGAATGAGATATTGGATGAACTTTATGGGTAGGTAGCTTATATGAAACGAAAGCTTAGGATTGTCACTGGAGTCAATGTCACTGTTACTAAACATAGTAAAAACGGTTTCCGCTCAATTACTTCAGTTAGGATTGAGATATTGGAATAAAACTTTATGGGTAGGTAGCTAATATTTACCATACGCTTATTGTCCTCTTCTAAGTTTGTTCAAATGGTGACCCTAGGGTCATATCTGTACAACCAATAATGAGATACAGGCCCTCTTGGGCCTCTTGTTTGACATTTGTATGTCTTCTGACTTAGGGCTTTGTGATGTCATTTATGTCATGTTCAAATGTCTTCTTATATTACTCTGCCAAAAAAGTAGTTTATATTATCTTTACAGATTTCCTTTTCTCAGTATAGTTATCTCGATTCAAATGCAATCCTTCATTTGCCCCTTGTCTTGAACTTCACATAATCGTTCTCGAGAACATCAAATGTTATCATCTGTAGTAATTTTTTAAACAGATAATTGGGCATTTTACGCTTCTAAATTGAACACGCTACCTAATGCAGTAACACATTACATTGCTGTTACGTTATATTATGCATTTACATGTTCATGTGTCATTTTATCCAAGGAGACAATTAATTATCCTTCAAAAAAAAAAAGATTACCACACAGTCACCGGTAGGGGACATTGTATTGCAACTAATGAAACCTTATAGGCAAAATAATATTTTATATATTTCTTCAGAGTCATATCGTGTTATATCATAAAAACTAAAACTCACGAAGTTAACATTTGCTATACATTTTTCATTTCTTAATAAAACTTTGCATATCTCCACTAAAATCACTGCTAAAAGGCAGAGTATTTTTTATTAAAACATAAAATGAAACAGTTGACGTATTCGGAAACGTTACAACTTAGAGAATAATGGTATAAAATCAATTGATTAGAACATGTCTTTTATATTATAAAAAAACATGAATAGAATTAAACTTTACAAACTATGCCAGATAATTATTTTTAATACCTTTGTGTACGTTTACGGTATCCCCTGTACACTGCACTAAAGCTAAGCATAAAACAGGTAGCGTTCCGATCCAGATGGTTTATTTATACCACAGGTATTGTTTATGTTAACACGAGAGTTAATATGTTCACATACCAAAGCCCAAGGCGTATGTTTTTATTAATCACTGGTTTCATTTACCACCTGGGTACATCGGGCGATTTAATGCAAGTTTGACGGTAATATTATACACTAATAATTGACACAACATCTACATGGTCTTCGTTGAGGTTGAAAATAAACACATTGTGGGCTCTTTTGCGACAAGGACTATCACAACCTGACTTCTATGTTGATGTGATTTATAAACTTCGTAAGATTCTTGGTCATGATCACTTTCATATTATCTTTGTTAAACTTGTTAAAAAGTTTATCAAAAGAGATTATGACCATATCATTTTGCAACGTACTGCATGCTTGGTTGTGGACCCTTTTACAGTTCGCCACTATGCTTCCCTCTTTAATTGTACGATGACCGGACAGACTGTGGACCCTATGATGACGCCTACCTAAAGCCCATTGGGACGGTGGCGTTTGATGTTTGTCTATGATCTTTCTTGTCGCGCCATTAATGGTTTAATCTCTTACTGCTCTGGCTTCTGCCAAGTCATTGAGTACCTTCATTGTGGCTTTCTAGGCTATTGTTTTTTGTATTATATTTACAGGAGCATATTTGTGTTTTACATATATTGCCTATTGATGCTGCCTTGTTGGTTAGAGATTAGATCATGGCGGGGATTTCTTTATTTACACTGTCCTGTTTTAATGGGATGACTGTAGGGTAAGTGTGAGGTTTGGTGCACCCTAGAACCGGTTTAAACCCCCAGTGGTCTACTTTGCCACTGACCGTTCCAAGGCGGTAGCCCTAGTGTCAACCCTTTTGTGTTTGTGATGTCGTTTGCATTTATTATTGCTTTTGCCTTCTTGTTTGTCTGTTTGCGTGTTTGTCTCTGTGTTTTGTGGTTGACTGTCCTCATTGAATGCTGCTTAACCTGTCCAATCTTTTTATATTTCTTTTAATACTTTCTAGAACAGGCGATACATGCACAAAAAGGTACCCATCGAGTCTAAGTAGTTGTTAGAATGATTCTGTGTTTTTCATGTTGATCAAGTTTAAAACCAAAAGTAGAGTTTTACCATATAAAAATATTTATTCCAAAACATATTTTTTATCAAAACTCCATCGAATCAGTGCAGGCGGGACATGAAATTCGATGGAGTTTTCATAAAAAATATGTTTTGGAATAAATATTTTTATATGGTAAAACTCTACTTTTGGTTTTCAGTTTCCCTTCAATTAGTCAAAACTATTTCGGACTTGCAGAAAGAAACTGGGAGTCTCAATAGAAATGGCTGATTTTAGTTGTCTCTCTTGAACATTTTTTTATACGCGTTATATGGTACGGGGTCATCTGTCCGTAAACAATTACTCATTACAGACGATAAGTTTGAAACTATAACGCAGTCAAAGGTCAAAGTCAGCGATAACTGAAACCATAACACTCATGAATCTTCTTAGGTACATAGCCCTTGGTGAGAAGTGGAACCCGATTGTTTTGGGGATCAGTAGGTTAAAAGTGAAAGTCGCTATGACCTCAAGTGGCTATATTTATTTCACGTGATAACTTCAAAAACACGACAATCATCTTAAAACTTCATAGATACATTGAGGAACTCTGTTGATTTTGGGCTCACTATGTCAAAGGTCAAGGTCACAATAACCTTATAGGCGTATACATATTCCAAGTGATAATTCCACGAGTATAAAACCTACACTCATGAAACCTTATAGGCAAATTGCCTTTAGTAAGGGAAGGAAGATTATTGCTTTTGGGGATAAGTCAAGGTCATCTTTACCTAATATGCACATAATTATTCCACATGATAACTCCAAAAGTATACCATCACCCGTAGTAAACGTCATGGGTGTGCATTGTCCGTAGTGAGGGGAGGAAGCTTATTGCTTTTGGCTTCAGTAGGTCACCAAGGACATTGGAACTGACAATGACCGAATCCTGAGAAATATTCTTCTATCTGTAACTTGTAAATGTAAGGCCATCTTGAACATTTACAGAAATAATACCCGTGTTAAAATATTGACTCCTATTAATGTTAGGGTCAGTTGGTCAAAGGTTAAGGTCACACTAACCCAATCAACCCCAAAAACGTATATTGCGTTGTAAGTTATTTACTATTATACCTTCAATCTTGGAACATACAAATACATTTACTATCCGTTTTGCAACAACTACCCTATTGCTTTTATAGTAGTAGATCAAATGTCAAGGTCACTCTGACCTGGTTCTCAAAACATTTTTCTCGTTTGTCATTCTTGAACTATTTTCACTACAATCTTACAACTTTATAGTGCCCTTTAAATTTTCAAACATCAGCTGCAACTGCTTTAAAAAAGTCTACGAGCAGGTACGCTGCATTGGTTACAGAGGGCTCAACAACTTTGAGTATACACTGGAATCTAGAGTCCCAGCATCACCCTACGGCCAGCCATTCCATTCAACAGCTTTCCAGATGTTCACATACCAGGGGCGTAGTCGACCTGAAATGCATATATAGGTCCGACAAACTAGAGACATCCGGGGTCATGCTCCTCTTTCGTTTTTTAAAACTTAGCTATGTCAGGGACCAAGCAATATTTATCGTGGGGTTGGGAACGGTGCAAATAAAAATGTTATATAAAAAAACTATACGTCCCATGGCAAGCAAACGAATAAAAATGTATTGTCCCATGGTTTGTCGCGACAAAAATAAAGTATCTGACGCATGCCATTTTGCACCGTTCCCAGCGCCCAGATAAATATGTCCTGCTCCCTAATGGTGCGTTATGGCGAACCTGACAGCACACTTGTATGGTATTTAAAGAAATATTTTTCAAATTTGAGAAGTAACATTTGACAAAGTTAAATAACCTACACTGTAAAATAAAATAAGAAACAAATGTTGACCCTTATGTCTATTTGAGTCACATGATTATTATTTAACTTACTTTTAACAGATATTTTATCGCACATTTGGACATCCCCCAGGTAGGAGGTCGTGACTGTTGATTGCATAAGTATTATTGCATTTTTGTGTGGAGAAAACGGATAGATGAACTACATTTTATAATATTTGCAGAATGCTAGAGAAGGTATAATGTATGCGTGTGAGCGTGATGTAACCCAAAATCGCGTGAGACTTGACAGGTATGAAAAGGCAGGGCAGCCTTTTATTCAAGATTGTATTTCAATTCATAAATAAGTTATATTACAGGAAAGGAATGTAACACATGTTTCTTCGCAGAAGACTCGTACAATTGCGACGTTTTACTGTTTTTACATAAAACAAAAGAACACACAGTAATACTGAATGTTTAAAGCCTCAAGAGACTGGATGCGATCTGAAAAGTTGACTGATGTCAATCAAAGTACAAATGAAAACCGTACTAGTATACTTCGGTTTCATATGGAATGTGCATACGCATTAAATTAAATCCCATGCTACCTTTGGTTATGTTTATATTTATTGTTTGTAAAAATGTTACTACTCAGTTTGTTTTTGTTGCTGAATCATACATATTAGTTTATAAATGAGTTATATTGCCAACTGATATAATTATGTTAATCAAACTCTTCTTCGATCTGATTATACATGTGAACAAATCTGGCATGGTTTCTCAAGTTAACCTGTGCATAACATGGATCTAATTTAGTGCATCATTTTGTCCATTGGTGCATCAGTATGTCCATTAGTGCATCATTATGTCCACTGGTGCATCATTATGTCCATTGATGCATCATTGTGTCCATTAGTGCATCATTATGTCCATTGAATATAAAATTGAAACACACGGTTTTAGTCGTAAATGTATTTTTGCCTATACTTTTTCCAGATGGCCTCCAGTCACTTTAATATATTAAAATCTCGTGTATATCTTGTTTGTTACTGAAGCATTTGATTCGCTTCCAACCGATGCGACCCGTATCGGCGTTGTTAGAGAGTGTGCCGATCTCCTACTCGGACACGTGGATTTCTGCAGGTTCGAATCCCATTGGAAGCCCGACTTGTCAAGTGAAAACGTGTCGATTCTTGTGGATGGCGGGAGATATACAGTACAGGTTCTACCCATGAAAAGTGGGGTGATCTGCCTCAGCCGACCGTCATATATGGCCTAATATGTGTTAAAGTGAAGTAAACTACTATTCAAACAAAACAAAACTCCTCTTACATCAAGATCATGCAGAATTAAGGTTGTCATCTTCGCCATTATGAGTGGTATGTGTATAAGCTGATTAGCTTGTTTAACGATGTAAATAAAACACGTATATGCAGTTTGTGACTGTTTAACTGTGATTTGGTCTATTATATCTCCGTATTGGGTTTCAAAAAAGGTATCCGATAGGTCACGTACGATGTATTTGAATGATGTAGGAAACATAAAAAGAGTTTAGTCCACCGTATGATAAAATCAGCAAGTTGAATTGAAATGAAGCTCTGTCACATTTATTCTACATTATTTGAACGGCCACTCATTTCTTTTACGTGGAATACCTAGAACTGTGTTAATCCATGCTCAAGGACTGAACTTACGCCCAACAAAATTAAACATGGCATTGATTGAACAGCCCCTAATTTCTTAGAGAGACAACATGGCGGAATATATGCATTGGTCTAATATAAATGCAACGGATTCGATGAGCCCATTCTCCTTAGGAATTAGGGTTTGGTCTGGCTTGATTTAAATCGCGACCCGCACTTCATTCATTGATTGAATCTGTCATTTATTAGTTCATAAATTAACCATTAGTACAGACTTACATGTCTGAAATTCCGGTCAACCACGGTGCAGCGGGGGTGGCTTTGGCTCATATGCTGGAGGTCGTGGGCTCGATCCCCTACCGGGTCACACCAAATTCTTAACTAGTAGCTCCATTGCTTGACTCTGATGCTATAAGTGTTATGCTATGAATGGTCGGTCCGATGCCAGTTTAATGTGATTGGATGAGTCATGGCATGTGTCTACCGCGCGATCCGCTTTCATATATGTACTATTTATACACACTGCATGTACTTAGGGTATTTGAGCATATTTGGTCCATTTTACTAATACACATGTTTTTCAGTATACATTCTTGCATATTGAAAATAATAATGATATATGTTAAAACAACTATGTATAGATGGATTGATTTTCTTAAAAGACCCGTGTTAACAATTAATAGTTTTTGTATTTTTAGCACAATATACTCTATTATCAGTTACTTCTCTGCTATGTTTTAGTAAATCTCAAATGCAAGAAACTCATCGGGACTTCAAAATTCAAAAATCGTTGCCATCTGTTGGTGTTTTTGATCACCAGGTGCAAACCCGGGCATTTTTTCGTGCAGTAGAATCACCAACGTTCCGCAAGCAAGCTGGATAGCTTGATACTCACATACTAAACAGTCCTGACCCATGGGAATCGAACCCACAGCGGTGAAGGACATGTGATTTCAAGTCTGAGACCACTCGACCACGGACGACCCCAAGTTTATGTGAAGCATCATTATATGTTTGTTCGATTGGTGCACCTGAGGTCATAAATACACCCGCAATGGGGCTTATCAGTTTCATTTAACAAATCTTAAAAAATCTTCTGCAAAAATACAAGTGTAGACAGTGGTTACCAAATCCGTATGGACAACCTCATATGGGTCATACGTGGAACTAATATTATTATATGGTGCAGTAAAATTATCACTTCTAGTTCGTGTGTTGTTGTTTGTTTTCTGATATTGATAATAACAACAGGAGAATCGGTAGAACCGATTGATGCATCCCAAAAGTTACACAGAAAAAGGTAATGTTTAGTGTGAGTGCTTCCTTATTCAAAATGAATCCGTACGGAACTCTATTATGCTCCGGATAAGATTTTTCAAAAAAGGGAGATAATTAAAAAAGTAGTGAAGCTAGAGTTATGGTTCCTATGAACTGCTCTCCGTCTCATTGTCCTAATCATTCACACGAACTTTAATCAAGAATACTTTTTGAGTTATGCTCCGGATAAAAAGTGTGACGCGCGGACGCACGGATGCACACACGGACTGACGGAAAAAGCGGCGACTACATGCTCACCCATAATAAACAATCTAGTGTTTTTAGTTACAATATATTTTATATCAAACACTAAGGTGATAGTAAATGAAAAGAAAAAACTGTGATGGGGCCTCAATAGTATGCCTCTGTGGTTATCAGTCAGCGAGAAGTAAGCAGTTAAAGAGTATGCTATCCATGATTTATCAACGACTACATTTATCGTGAAATGTGTCTTTAAGAAAACATGTTTTATCATTTTACATCAGTATATGTAACATCTCGTTGTGAAATAATCACAATAAATTATAAATAAATCTCTCGGCCTATCTTAATCAGAAGTATTCATCATGAACATAATATTATGCAAATACATTTGACTCATTCAGTAATTCTGGTCGGTAACAGCTGGTTCATAACATGATGGCCTGTGTCTTTCCACACTCTGTTGGGACTGGCATAATTAGCATGTGTTCTCCAAATCAGTAACTGATATGCACATTTGATAGATGAAGTAAAAACCTATCATCTGTTTCGGGGAGAGTGGGTGGGGATAACTAACTTTCTTGGTTTTAAACTCTTGTTTTCAAGTACTTTGTTTTTATTCTCAACGTATTCAGAGACATACATGTATCAGACATTTATCAGACAGATAATTCTTAAGCCTCACCAGCACTGTTCATCATTACATTTGATGCCATTTTCTTGCCAATTTCAAAGGAAGAGCAACATGTGTCGCATTCTGTGAGTGTGTAAACCATCGGCAAGATCCGCTCACATTAATGTTTATCAACACTATCATGTATATGGATTAATATTGTTAAATCTAAATGCTTGCCAGTCTCGTAGAATATATTTTCTAGACCCAAACACACTCTGTACAATTTGAATAATTGCCATTCCGTCGAAAATGACGCTTTCCAGTTCATCGATACTCCTTAACACCGATACTGGTGGATTGTTTTTCTCATATTTTCCATGATATCGGCCTTTTTGTTTGCAACAATTTTCCCATCATCACAAAACTAACTCAATGGTACAGGTGCTTTCTCAAAAGACATAACTCTTTCCATATGCGTATTTTTTAATTAGTGTATGGTTATTATCCCTAAATACATCTTCCTCATTACTAGGATATCTTTTGATTTGCATTTCAAAGAATCTTACTATGTGTCATTGTCTTTTTTTAGTAAGACATCAACAAACTCTCAGTGAGCTTTTCCTGTCGTTCGTGTACTTATTAAACGTTCAGTAAAATATATTTAAGTTGACCTAGGACATTCATTGAGTGTAGTGTACACTGTACTGTATTCATTAGGAGGGGTGATTATACTTGAGTACATATTACTTTTTCTGTGTCATGTAAGCAGTCAGATGCAATATTGGAATAAAATTCTGCCCAGAGCGGAAGGAGCTCTGCTCTGTCATCACAAAACATGTCACATCTACCAATGTTATACATTAATTTCTTTAATCGCAAACATCTTAGTAACATGATGTTACGATTCTGATTTTATTAAATTGTTCAAACAGCAACTTTATTCTAATGTCTACAGTTTACACTTCATAAACTTTACCGGTGCTCTGGTAAAATACTCCTACGTAAATAGTCATATGAGGAGAAATACTAGTAGTTTGTTATGACTACTTCTTAATTATTTAGAATACATTGTAGTTAAAATGAACAAATTTACAAGATAACATAAAACTAAACGTTTACTAAAATAACACATTGCAGTAGCAAGATATATTATACAGTAAACATTTTATTCAATTTTATCCTCTTTTTTATTTAATAAGTTAATTAACGCTTTTAAAGTTAGAGAAAAAGTTTATTTAAAATCAAAAACAATTGTATAGTACATTTTGAATATTATAGGGTTGTAACACGTTTTTTAAAAATAATTTGCAGTATTGACCTAGATTTTGGCCTCTTTTGTGAAAAAAAGGACAATTATTTTTCTCTAAAAAGGTTAAAATAAGTATTAAATTGCTAAAACTGTATAAGAATATTGTCACAAGTATTGACCTATGGTATTTTGTCTTCCTATAAGCTCCACACCAATCTTTACAAAAATGGCGACCATCTTGATGCTTTATTGGTTTACTTGGTTCGCCCTCATTTTTGTCAAGTTATGCTGATTGTTGATAAACTTCAGACCAAGACGAACATTTTGATATATAATATGTTTTGTTCTCTTTTTTTTACCACCTACCCCTTAAAATAATCATCGATTTTGGCCATGGTCACCCTACTATTCAGGCAACATGTACATTGTTTTGTTCTGCACTTTATTTTGTTAGAAAAAGACATTAATTTTAAAAGTTATTAAATGATCAAGATATATCCAATTTGTTTATTCCGTTCAGTAGCATTGAGCACATGGTGGACTATATAACTTTGAACATTAAAAGTAGATATAAAAATCGAACAGGAAAAGTAGCATTCTAGAACGACAGTCAACCACAAACACACAAACAGAAAAAAAATAACAACTTTAAAGTTGAATAAAAGGCAAAATAAGCCATCACATGATCATGAATTATATAATATAAAAAAGCCTAGAAAGCCACAAAGTAAGTACTCAATGACTTGGCAGAAGCCGGAGCAACAAGAGAATAAACCGTTAAGAGTACGGTTACATCACAAGTCCCACCTCCTGTCTTTCTTTTCTCAATATTTTCCTTGGTGATTGCATCCTTGGCCTCTCTCTTAATGTTCATGAATTTATTGTGAATATCTTGCCCACTCCTTTCTGCAAATCCAAGTGCAGACACAGCACATGCAATATTTGCCCAAAGCTCCGTTTTCAGCTTGTTTGTCACAACATTTGTAAATTTGGAATTTATAATTTTGAAGTTTTCCTCTGAAGACACCAACTCTTCTAGCTTCAGAACCTCATCTCTGGAGAAATTAGGACTCCCCTTCCTTTTCTTTATGTCAGAGTCTGCCATTGTTTACTCAGGAAGTAGAGTTAAATACAGATGGTTTATGGGTATTTCAATTAACAGAGTATTTTAATCTGTTGTAAAATTTAACGCTTGTGTAATTTAACGTAAGCGTTAAACTACTTTATACAACATGAAATTAACGTGTCGTTAAGTTACGCAGCGTTAACAATTTTAACTTAACGTTAAGCTTAATTTAGCGTTAAGTTAACAGCTCTTTATACAACTGGGCCCTGATATATATCGGACTCTCCTCAGAGTCAGGTTATACAATATATAACATCTCCAGTGTCTATACTCTATATATGTATATATCTATAGTCCTGATATATATCGGACTCTCCTCACAGCCGGGTTATATAAATCTAACATGTCCAGTGTCTATACTCTATATATGTATATATCTATAGTCCTGATATATATCGGACTCTCCACAGAGTCAGGATATATAAAACATAACATCTCCAGTGTATATACTCTATATATTTATATATCTATTCTCCTTATATATATCGGACTCTCTTCAGAGTCGGGTTATATAAAATCTAACACATCCAGTGTCTATACTCTATATATGTATATATCTATACTCCTGATATATATCGGACTCTCCTCAGAGTCAGGTAACATAAAACCTAACAACTCCAGTGTCAATAGTCTGTACATTTATATATCTAATCTTCCGATATACATTATATATCGGATTCTTCTCGGACTCTTCTCAGAGCCCGGTTATATAACACCTAACAACTCCAATATGATTAGCATATGGGTAGGGTTTCACAAATATTTTCTAAACAAGCATGGGTGCCTAACATTTTTATTGCGCATTTTGTTTTTATATGTGTTAAACTATGTGCTTAGAAAGTCTAAACAAATTCTATTATTGGGAACATACATAAACAAAAGGAAATTGTATCATTATAAGCTAATTTGTGCATAAACTATGGTAATGGTCTCAACAGACTTTGTAAATGAATATAGGTTTTACATAAAGATGAGCTTTAAATGTTATTGTAATTAAATGTACTTTACTTTAATACAATTTTAGCAGAATTGTGACAAATGAATAAATGATTAGATTTCAAAAATGTCTTATTTAGCTATTTCATGTTATTTTTGCATTTTCTGTCTATATATATAGCAGACTTACTGTTCAAAATGTTTCAAGAAAATCTGTTATGCAGAAAAAACTATAGAAAATGTCTTTAAGAAGTATTATAACAAATGGTTTGCGAATAATCCAACAACTTAAACATATGGCGTTAGTGGTGCGTTTTCATCGACCGTCAGTATATAATAATAGTTACCTTGCGGTAACACACTAGGCCGGTACCTTGCGGTAACACACTAGGCCGGTACCTTGCGGTAACACACTAGGCCGGTACCTTGCGGTAACACACTAGGCCGGTACCTTGCGGTAACACACTAGGCCGGTACCTTGCGGTAACACACTAGGCCGGTAATTGACATTTCCAGGTAAATGACTTCAGTAATTATTGTATATTCACATATCAGTTATATTCAATTATGGTCCGTCAAAATGTTGGAATTAATATAATTAAATTATGTCGTTGTTTTTTCTCTTTGTATTCTTTATTTCATAAAGGCTTACATATTAAAGTTCTCCGGCCAAGTTTTGTTTCATGAATATGTTCATGTTCATTTAAATCGAAATCAATACATAACAAAATGTATTTGAAATTTACACATTGCAATATTTGCGAAAAGCGAGAATAAGATTTTATTTGATGACGTAGAAAACGTTGAACAGGTAAATTAATCCAGAGGTAAATCTATTTATCAATTATCTGGCAATAGTTGTGCAGCTATACAACCTCATTTCCCCGTGCAGTCACGCCGTGATAAAAGTAGTATCTACGTCATGCAAATAATACTTATTTTGCATACAACATAGTAGCGGTTTTAAATGTATGTTTCTCTCCAGGACTATCAAAAAATGTTCATATGATGTTTAAGAGTTAAATTTGTTAATTGATAATAGTACAAAAAGGGTGGCCATTCACATTTAAGTAAACATCAATGGAATCAACATAGTCAATGCATGATCATCATGAACAATGTCATTGTGGCAATTTGAACACAATCTAATAAAAATAGTAACACATAGTATCCAATGAAAATATTAGCAAGGTAAGGAAAAATGAGTCTCAAAGTAGACTCTGGACAAACTTTAGACAGTCAACATAATGCTATAATACTAATGTCTATATCTAATACGTGATTAGGTGGGAGGAAGATATTGTGTTTAGCCATACATGTATATCAATGTACTCTATAATGAACTATACGTCAACATGTTGGAATTAATATTATAAATGTTATATAAACTTCGTTCAAAGAAACGTACAACGATAACCTGTGTTTTTGCTGTGTTTAGAACTAAAGCTTGTTGTTCGTGTCATTATATATCTCATTTGCAAATACCTTCTAACAATGCTTATACTCTCGTGTTTGATGTTAAAGAAAATAACGCCAAATACACACAATTACACTACATCTCCGTTTATTAAAACACGGTCAATAAAGACGCACCACAAAACAAATCATTTTAGAATTTCAGGCATTTTTGACAAAGTATAATATAATCCATATAACTTATCGACATTTGTTTACGTGCATAGGTACATACCACATTGGTGTTATGAAATGCATGTGCAATACCAGGTTTCTTCAGTTACATCACAAAGAAAATATTTTCTAAAAAATAATCGGCGGAAGGTGTACACTACTGGTTCTACCAAAGTATGTAAGTTATATATATAATGCTTAACAGGTTATCGCCTATGTTCAGCAAACATATGTTTCTAAACGTATTTTATTGTCAAAATATTCGTTATAAGATCCTGATAATATAAGCTTCCACATCGCTTACTAGAATTATGGCGGGACCACGTAACTATACTGAAAGGAAAAAGAAACGCATATTCAAAATATTGCCTATGCTACACTATTATATACACCTAATTACACGTAATATTCCGGATATATATCAACGTGTTTTGTACAAAAAGGGGATACAACTAATTACAGAAATGACAACTCTGTCATGTAGTAGACATTTTAATCAAAGTATACTTTGTTACATGAAATTCATAAATGTTGAAGTTTCGCTTGAAAAAGTCAAGCCATTTCAGTATTGTGTTTAATGTTGAGATTGCAACATTTAAAGCCTAAGTTTGCTCACCTGCTTCAGCCAAATGCGCTTCTGTGGATAATGAAACTTTATAGGGTTAACCATGTGTGTGTTCGATGCTGTTTAAACCTTCTTTCCGAAAGGACAGGCCTAATGTCGCCCTGTACCATTCGATTAGCAGTAGCATGTTAAACATACAATATAAAGCGGAAATACCCATTATGCGTTTCTTTTTCCCCGCCGCCGCGAGCTACCTACTGGCCACATTCTTCTCGCACTCATTTTCCCAGTATATTTGTAAATATACTCCATGTACATACTTGGTTTGTTTATTCATGTGTTAAAGTTGGATTTCAAAAAAAAATAATACGTTTGACATACTTAAAGTTGCAAGAAATAGCTATGTTAGAATATGTAATACGAAAAATAATAACAAACATTGTTTTCTAAAGGAATTCGAATAAATAAGAAGAATTAGTTGAATGTGTTTTTAATACTATTTGTTCCCAGTTAAGGACCCCGTTGATGACTATTTGTTTCCAGTTAAGGACCCCATTGATGACTATTTGTTTCCAGTTAAGGACCACATCGATGACTATTTGTTTCCAGTTAAGGACCCCATTGATGACTATTTGTTTCCAGTTAAGGACCCCACTGATGACTATTTGTTTCCAGTTAAGGAACCCATTGATGACTATTTGTTTCCAGTTAAGGACCCCATTGAAAACAAGCCAAAACGTCTTCATGAGTCATCCTTAGAGACATGTAAAGATACGTATATTATTTCGGTATAGTTAACACGTTACTACGATACATTCTCTCATGCTAGTGCATATACGGTATACTTTCACAATTCCAAGTATTTTTTTGATATTCAAACATGTGATATAAGAATCAGTGTGATAGTATGTGGTACATTATACGTAATATGATCAAGTGACGGTAGATGGCGGTCGGTGCCAATATGGCTGGACAAAACAACTTCAAAATCAAACAAACTGTGACATTTGCGATCTCCACTGAAAACAGTGGATGACTCACTGGAGTGGGTGGGGAATGGACAAACTGGAAAATAATGGTCAAACACTGCCATCCGACATCAAATCCCACACATAGATACAGGTTTCGTAAACAATCAAGTACGACCAAAAACGTTCACTTTGGATGAGCAATTCACTATAATTTTAGCCAAAATTGAAAGGTTTGAACAAAATGACCAGTGTATTATGACAATGGCCGCAATGCAAAATTGAACCGATGACCCTGTTGGTAAAATTAAAGTTTACCTTGATCAGAACAGCTTACACCTAAAACAGTTAGCGTACCACAGTATTGCTGTAGAAGAAGCTAGATCAAGGCGTATCAATGTGGTGTTTTGCGGCTTGGCGGACCGTGATGGAGAGGAAATATATGCATTGTTAAGCGAGTTTTTTAGTAATTATCTAGATCATGAATTGTCCGCATTCTGTGTTCAGCGTATACATATATTGGGTTCCACTTACCATGCAAGGAGACAAACCCAAACACCCCGAAGGCCACTAATAGTAGCGTTTCGTGTATATTAACTGAGCCAAGCACCCAAACTACAATGTACACGTTCCGGTATCGACCGTGATTATCTCAAGGAAATTTCGGCAGCCATAAATCGACAGTGGGACAAATATAAACGTGATAAGATGAATCCTAGGTCAAACGTCAAATTGTTATACCCGACCAAGCTTATTGCTAACGGTCAGGTAGTTGCAGACAAGTTTCCCGATTGGCAAACCATATTGAGCATGGACAGGAGTGCTATTTTCAAAAAGCCAATACTGACCAACTGTGTTAACAATACTGTCTTTAACCACAGTGTGTTCTAGGTCAGCGCGAACTGACGGATCTGACGCAGGCAGTAGGGGCAACGGGACGCAAGGAAGCATCACACCCCACTACCATCGAGCAATCACCAATAGCAACAAGATCCCCGACGCCCATCATTTCACCACATGAGCCGATGGAAACAGCCACCCAGGTAACAAACAGGACGGCCTCACCAATAACTCCACAGCTGCTGCAGCCAATTATGCGTGATGCAAGGTTTTCGTGAGTGAGTGCACGAACTGAGATACTCACGAATGCACCGAGAGAGGACATACATCGACGCATAAAGCGAAGTATAAAAGTGTTTTAAGTGATAATTACCCTAAAGCAGTCCAACCGTTTAACGACGGCATTTAGGACAGCGGGGAGGGATTTTTAAATTGTGTTTTATTAAAGGTGCAAGGTATGATGTCAAATAATGTCAACTAACTCGAATCGGCATAAATAAAAGATTTATTGCTAGAAACAGCGTTTTATATTTCACAGAGACTTGGCCAAATGCTTCAGTCGAAATTAACTCATATGCTTTACATAGAACTGAAAATAAGTTTGGCTTAAAACATGACTCAGGTAGTATTGCTTGTTATGTACAATATTATATTGAGTATTATAGTAGTGACAGTGAAAATGTAAAGGTTGTTTGTTTTATCTTGAATATGACTTATATATGTGTTTATGTTATGTAGTGTCGAAAGGAAGTAGCAGGGAATCCTTTATTATAACATGTCTGTTATAGCAAACGTTACATCTGAACATAGCTATTTTATGGAATTAAGTGATTTGAATAGTAGAATAGGACTGTTAAACGATTTCGTTGAACATGATAACATTGATGTATATATTGATATTTTCCCTAGCGATTATCGTCCAGACTCACCTTTGATGTGTATCGGAAGATAGGTTTACGAATCAAACTGTAATTTGCCTTATATTCTTGTAAAGAATCTAGCTTGCATATATTAAATAGCAAAATGGGTGAGGATCGTAATGTCGGTAAATTCACATATGTAAGCAGTCTACGGAGTGATGTAAATGATTACGGCTTAGCAAATGAATTTATGTTTGGAATGTTTGACAGCTTTAAATTGAATGACCCAAATATAATTTCTGATCACAGTGCTATTGAATTTCTATTATCTCAATAAATGATGCACAAAACAAAAATGAGCCTGTTCAAAAGAGTACAGAAAAAGTTGAATTTACCTACTAATGGGTGATTGATAATTGCGCTGAATATAAGACCATGATCAGTGAAGATGTTATAAAAAAAAAAAATAATAAATTAATTTGATGCACTTAATAGCAATGAATGTATAGACGAAAATATTAATTATTTTCTTGTCATAATGGACGATGTTTGCTTTCCGTTATTTAAACACTAATAGGTTTCAAAGCAAAACATTTGACAGTACCGAACATAAAAAAGCAATGGTTTGACGATGAATGTAAGGTTATAAGGGATAGTTTCTTCCATCGTTTAATTTTATATCGTGAAAACACATCGGATGACGGTCTCAATACAAACATACTATACGGTCTCAATACAAACATACTATACGGAAGAAACGTTTTGAATGTAGACAACATAATACGGTTAAAATGCACGTGATTATTGGAAGGTATTAAAAGACAATCGACAACGTGTCCTACAGCAAATAACATGTATGCCAATCAGTTTTCTTTATACTTTAAACCATTAATAACCCGGATAGTCAATTTTACCAAGTAGACGAAGATATAAACTATTTCAACGAGAGATAACTTAACGGCGAACTTCAAGTAATGTTCAAAGAACTCAACGTAACAATAACGGAACAAGAGCTAATTAAATGCATAAAGCAGTTTCGAAACACTTGCAGTAGTGGGCCAGAATTATTACTTAATGAATTTTATAAACATGGATCTGAAACTCTTTTACCTTACTGAATAACTGCATAAAATATTCAACAGATGTTTATCTCGAGGCTATTTCCCTGATTCATGAAGTGAGGGCTACATTGTTCCTATATTCAAAAGCGGCGGTTCAATGGACCCAATCAATTATATGGGTATAACACTCATCAGTACTATGAAAAAACGTTTTTTCTAGGTTACTTAAAGCTACACAATCCCGATAAAATAATACAATTTCAATTTTTTTTAAACATAATAACGCCTATAGATGAAGTCCTTTGCTGGATGTGTTGTCTACATTGTTTAGGCTGGTATATTGTCGTAGCGTAGGTAGAGGCATTTGCATAATAGGCGTGATAAACGCTTCGGTAACTTTGAATTGTACCACCCAGCGATTACGGGTATATAAGTCTAAACGTTTATATGGCAATTTGCTCAGATATCCGATAACTCCATACTGTTCAACCCGATGAGGATATTCAATGGCGTGCAATGTAACTATATACATGTTTGTAATGAAGAAGTAAAATGCGTAAATACATCACTATGTAGATAATTATAAACACTTACCCGCGTATTTCACATATGTTTCATATATTGTATATACTTAATTTCTATCATATCCTTGAAATAATCCAAAACCACACACATATTATACATGTATACATATACAGAGAGCGTATATCAGTAGCCAATGGTATGTAACGTGAAATACATGCTCAAGTGTTGACTCGGGATAGGGAGAAATTATTGTTTACAATGAGACACTTGAAGGATATTGTTCAAATTAATTATATATATGGAATTTTCTTTTGTTGGAAAAAGACCAGCAATGTCATTTCTCGCAAATAGTAGTTTCTAGGATGTGGGGAAGGGGTATACACATGAAGGTCGCCCTTCCGTCTATCTTTCAGTTACACGTTTCAATTCCGGAGGGTCTTGGGAAAATAGTAAGAGTCAATTCGTAAAAATAAAAGATCGTTCTTGCGTGCGAGCGTGTTTGTGGGTGCGTGCGTAAGCCGTGCTTTTGTGCGTGCTATTATGCATATGTTTGTTAATATTTAAATCTGATGAATCTGAAAGGCATTTGAATACTACTTCTTCATAAAAAAAAAATTGTTTTAAAAAGTGCTAAGGCCCGGGCTCGAACCCCGTCCGCAACGGAGAAAGCATACATAAGACAGCGCATTAACCTCCTGCGCTACGGAGGCCGATTAACAATGTTGTATTAATTAAGTTACTTTACATAAATATGCTCAATCGCGAAGGATCACGGTGGATAGACGTAACGGACCCTGGTTGCTCAAAACTGCGTTACCTTGATCCTGGTTGCACTTGTTACGGACCCTGGCTAGTAAAAACAGAGGGAAAATGGACACTGGTGTCAAAAAGTTCGAAAATAAAGATACATTATCGTATGTATAAGAAAAAAACTTTATGCGACTGAACTTTTGAATATCATATCCTTCGAAATATATTTATGTACAACAAATGCAGAATAATTCCTAACAAGATGAAACAAATTTAATCTAAACCGGTCGATACAAAGTTGATGACTTTAAAAAGCCAAACTTCCATATGTTCTCTCTGACTGATTTAATGGGATCCCAAATTAGTATGCAACTGCTGTTGTTCTTTATTAATAAAGATCACTGTTTAGCCTAAACATCTGCAAATATTTACATCACGTCTAAATTTCAGAGCACCGAACCTGGGTTGCTCTGTAAAAAATGCGTGAGATTCTGCATTACGTGGTCCGAGTATTAACTTTCATACCCCATAGACCCCTTCTCCAATAGGGGAAAACAGGGTTGGCTGGGGTATGAAATAAAACCCTAATTTGGGCTTTAAAAGTTGTTTGCATATTGTAAAATTAAAACATTTAATACATATTTTAAATAGGTTATTGCAATATTTCAGTACTTTTTTTTTAAAAATATATTTTATCGTCGAAATATCCCTTATAAAATCCTGCTAAATATAAGCTTTCCCATCCATCGCTTCATGAAATTAAGGCGGGACCACGTAAAGGGCAACAGACACAATCCGTACAACTGGCACCGGATCCTGATTGATAGATTGTTTTCTATATACCTTCAGATTAAAGAGAAAACGACGATCGGGACTTTGGCTCCACCAAAACAAACAATAAAAAAACATCTGTTGGTTGCATCGCGTTTTAAGTCATCTTCAGCACATTTTAGGTTATATATGATGGTCTATTTAATCGTGGGGGAGGGAGACCACCGACTTTTTCATAAGTAGGACAAGTACTGAATGCCTCATGAAATCTGGGAACGATCTGGATTCGTACCCACGACCGCAGCGGTGAACTTGAAACAACGCCTCACCACTCTGGACCACCGCTACTAAAATCATTCATGCGACAGCATTATGCAAAATAAAAAAGAACAGCCCAATATTGAATTATTATATCGGTTATGAATGTAAAGGGTGTGATCTTGTTATAGTGATAGAATCTGGTGGTGAGTTTGGCTACATACAAGGTACAAGACTAAACAAATGTACTCCCGACCTACGTTCGTGTATATACGTTTGCGCCTTGAGATAATTATTTCTTCATGACCTGTCTTCCGTCGACAGTACCCTAAAATAAACTATAGGCCCGTAGTAGACATAAACCAAACTTACTTTCCCCGCAGCGCGCTGCATGATGTTTTTTGTCGCCGTTTTACACGACAACGACCTCAAACAGTTTATATATAAAAAAAAAGGTTTATTCAAAAGGCATTATCTTAGAGCACGCAGCTGTGTGCAGGAAAAATCAAAAAAAAAACACAAAAAAAACAATACATAAAAAAGTAAAAAACAAAAAACAAAAAAACCGAGGGGCGAGAGGATATATATGTAATATGGGTGTTCTGGACCACAACCAAATCACCCAAAATAATCTTAAACCACCACACAAAATTTTTCAGTTTACTGAAAATTAAGTCGATTTTACTGGTTATTTGGCATGTCTCAGGCGCTAAATAACCCAAGATTTTAAGATTGAAATGTGAAAATGTTTTAAATTTGGATGTTTAAATTTTATTACAAAATAGAGGTTAAACATTAAAACTTATGTTAACAAACTTTTTTAAAATAGGGGTAGTGAAGATTGCAAGTTTAAATTTTTTAATAGTTATCAAAATTACACCCCTAAAAATATAAAATGTTTCTTTAATACAAAACAAATTTGTCGATTTGTTATCAATTTTCCGACCTTGAATACAAACGTATCGGATCATACTCAAACACACTACTAAAACAATAAATCACATACTTTTTAGACTTTTTTGTAAGGTTGCCATTGCTTCCTTTCTTCCCTGCTCCACTAGTTCTTTTTTTTGAACTTCACTAATTTCAAGTTTCTTTTGTTTGGTGTCCTGTTTTAAACTACAATATTTATCCAACTCATCCAAAATCAACTTAAACTCTTGCTCAGATATCTGTGCATCATTCAATGCTTTTGATATCAATTTTTTTATGCTATTCAACTTAGCCTCTGCCAAAGTTTTTATTTCATGATGTTTTTGAGCTTTTGCATTAAGCTTGCGTCTGATAAAATTAATACAAACACCTGTAGCTCCACATACTATTGCTGCTATTTCTAAAGGTAACAAAACTGGAACAACAAATCCAATCCCAGCCATAATAACACCTGCAGATATCAAGGTACTGTCAATTCCATCTGTAATATTAATACCACGTTTATATTTTTTATAAAGAGACTGACGTATATCTCGTTCTGTAATTAACTTTTTTTCAATTTCTGAAATCTTTTGTAATCTATAATTTTGTCCGTTTTCCACTGGCAACTCAGGATATATACTTGGTGCTGTCGGTTGCTTCATTTTTTTATTTATTAATAAAAAAATAAATTAATTCAATTAATAATGATGCCACCGTATTTACAGCGGTAGCGTTGGCAATCTTGCATACAAAGTTAACAACAGAACCAGCACCAATCTCTAAAGGTTTATCAAAGTTATCATGATTGCGTGGGATGATGTGAAGCGTTATCCCATAATTTGGTTGTTCAACACAATTGACAGAAACTATTACAGATACGTCACCAACTAATCGTTCACATGCTAAACCTATTCCCATAATCCGTCCACGGCGTGTCATTACATGCCCCACATTTAATTCTGCCCCACCATTACCAAATGAGAGTATTCTATTCAACACAAGTGGGCCCTTAGCCTCCGCAAATATTGTTATAATTCCATATTTAAGATTATCAACTCTGTCTCTCAAACGATTAAACTGGTTAACAAAAGGCACAATTCGCCTATATAAATCTTGAACATTATTTATCAAAGCATCTAAGTCTTCTGTTTTTTTAGGTCTTGTTGGTCCAAATATACTCATTGTTTTTTTATAAAAATATATTTTTTTAAATAATTTCTAAAACACAACTCATAGGCAAACCGTGATTATTTATTTTGTTGCCATACTCATCTCTGACTTCTATTTTTAATTCAGAAATTGCACCATTCATAAGACAGTGATATTCAGGATAAAAATGTGTATATGCAATATCTCCAAACTGCTTATTTACTACAGGTACAACCCCTATAATAGTGCTTGGTGCGCCATTGAAATAATTACTACTCGTATTAACTTGTTCCAGATGAACATATAGCTGTTTATAAGGAGCTAAATCAATTGGGTCATCTCCCATATTAGTACCTGTCAACCATTTGCTGTCCTTGAATCCCAGCATATTTGAAAGACCGCTTGACATTCGTGTATCTATTGACGTATGTAAAATGGCTGCACCAATTTGGACAATACTGTCCAGGATAATATTTTCATTTAGCTTTTTAAAATTTTCTACCAAGTCTTGAAAGTTATAAAGTCCACCTGGTAAATGTTCTATTTTATCTGGGTTTCTTGTTTTTACGATTTCATGATTAATATTATACCAACCGATAGTGTATGTAAAACTCTTTAATCCAACGCGCTTAGTTCCATCTCTATTATCGATATACTGTTGTAAATTAATAGAGTTGTCTATGTTTGAAATTGTATGAATTTTTTTTTTTTAATATATATATAAAAAATACAAATAAAAAATGATTTCTAAAGAATTCAAATATAACCCAGATGCTCACTATTCAAATACTTTTAGCAAAAAAGTGATAGATATAATAAATCAAAACATAGTCATTACATCAGACGGTAAAAAACTTTAAAGCATCATTTCCCAATGTCTTTGAAAAAAAACAACTTCCATACGTCAAATCAGATGGTATAGTCCAACGCTGGGGAACAGATTGGATGTCATTTTGGCAGAATCAGTTGAATTTTGCTATTTGGTGTGCGACAACTGGATGTGGCATTGACATCAACAACCATCTAAAGGTAGAATTTAGAGTAGATCTACGTAGTTTGTGATAACGAAAAACCTGCTGAAGAAGTTTACTTGTAATAACTTGATTACGATCATTGAAGTCTATAACATCATTACACGCTCTAGCAAATCGAATGAGCTGGGAGATATACACGCCATATGAGGTAGCACGAGGTACATCTTCATCCAGGTGTGGATAGTTAACGATGTTAAAATTGAAATCATCTCTCTTATCATAGATTTTAGTATGAATACAATCATTTGAAATCGAGAGATGAAGATCGAGAAATGCGGCTACAGTATCCGAACTGTTGGCTTTATTCAACGTGAGCTCTGGTGGATAAATGTTAGTAACCATATGAGCAAAGAACGGATTTTCAATATTGAGTATGTCATCAAGATACTGAGAAGTATTATTAAAGGCATCAATAATTTCACCCTGGCTAGCAGGTGACAAACTCAACATAAAATCTCCTTAAGACATGTATCTGGTAGACGTTTCCTGCACCAATATAACTAGTGTTTAACCGTCTCGGTGTGTAAGACATGTATATGGTAGACGTTTCTTGCACCAATATAACTAGTGTTTAACCGTCTCGGTGTGTAAGACATGTATATGGTAGATGTTTCCTGCACTAATATAACTAGTGTTTAGCCGTCTCGGTGTGTAAAACATGTATATGGTTGACGTTTCCTGCCTTCCTGTGGAGATGTGGTAGCTTGCTCGCATTGCATGTGAGAAGTCCCGGATTCTAATTAAACGACATTTTCATCGGATGTGAGGGTCCCTAGATTTACATTAAAGTTCTCCGGCCATGTTTTGTTTCATGAACATGTTTATGTTTATTTATATCGAAATCAATGCACAACAATAGATATTTACAATTCACTCATGGCAATATCTGTGAAAAGCAAGAATAAGATTTTCTTTGGTGACGTAGAAAACTTTGAATAGGTAAATTAATCCACAGGTAAATGTATTTATCAATTATCTGGCAATAGTTGTGCAGCTATACAATTCAGATTTACTTCATTTCCCCGTGCAGTCACGCAGTGGTACAGTTTTATCTACGTCATGCCAATTATACTTGTTTTTTACATACAACTTAGTAGCGGATTTAAATATATGTTTCTCCCCGGGACTATCAAGAAATGTTCATGTGATGTTTAACAGTTAAATTTGTTAATTGATAACATTACAAAAAGGGGTGGCCATTCATCTTAATCGACACTGTTACATTTCATTTCATATATTGTAAATGGATTGTACACTTTTGACAAAAAAAAATGGTATGAAATCCATCAATATATCCTTTAAAGAGGCTTTACCTATATCTTTTTGTCCACCAATTGATATAAACTTTACTTAATTATAAAGAGGACTATGAAAAAGGTAAAAACGGCAATAATTTCACCCAATGTAATATGCGTTTGGCTGGGGAAAAACAGGATTGAAAAGATCGGATTTTTGAAATTGTATTCGTAATTGTTTTAGACAAGCCGATTGCGGAGATTTTCCGATCTTATTCGTTTACAATCGGAACTACCTCGTCTGATTAGCGAAGAGTTCCGATCGATTCGTTTGCTATCGGACCTGCGCCGAATAGTTTGTAATCGCATTGCGCATGTCCGAGAAAATCGTAAAAACTCGTAGTTCTCCGGCAGGAATAAACGGCTGGGCAGCATTTTATTCAAGATATTGTTTTGATCATAATTAATAATTTACAGAACTGGAATACGAACCATGTTTCTTTTTAGAATACTCATAAAATAGCTTTGTATACATATAAATGCAGTAATATTGAGTATTTAATATTTTACATTAAAAATCGCGTAGATATAGGTAGTGCCTCTTTAAAGAATCGTCAAATAAAATTGAAAATAAAATCGACGTGATATTCGGATTTCATTCAGACAGCGCTTTAACGTGTTTAAAATTTGAGCAAACTATGATGACAAAAAAAGAAATATTTTATTAGCATTTTAAATCCGGGTACTCCTAAGTATCGTCTGGTGTATATCCTGCATGGGCGGGTGAATACAGTAGGAATTGACCTACCTTGTTAATTTGGCATCCAACTATTTGCATATAATATCGTCTAGTAGTTCTTTAATGTTCTCTTTGAATATAACATTTCCATTCGGGGTGGGAGTATGGATATGTTTGTAAACACAGTTATGTAGGAGACACTACCTCGCTATTAAAGCTAGCAGATTGGCGTATGCGGTAACGGTCTCTCTTAGCATGTGAGAGGTCACGAGTTCAATTCTCCGCATGGATCAAATACATGATTTCTGGGCATCTTTTATCTCGACTGCGACAGCATGGGAACTAGCCATACTTTCAGAAAATGATAAAAGCACATGCTATATATCTTTTTTGTTTTTGTGTTTGCTTTTGTTAAACCACTCATTATATCCACACGGCGATGATCAGCTACCTTCGAAATTCGTCATAATTATACGTTTTAAATTAGCTATGCCGCCAGCAATAACAAAATATACCGTTCCTAAACCTACTGACGACGAGGTATGTAGTTTTAGAATCCAAGTTCTATAGAGGCAAAACAAACGGCATTAACCAGGCCAGGCCAAACCCCCAAATCTGGAGCTTCGAATTAAGAGTTACCAACACATAATTCATTTTACTCATATTCATTCAAGGATATCTTACTAGCCTGTCAATAAAACTGAACTTTTAATCGGCACATATACATTATTATATGATATTAACACTTGGATAGAGTTTTGATAAATAGTTTTGTAGTATAATTTTGCCATCATTTGGCGAGTTAGTTTCTTTAAATTGAGAGAATACGGTAAACCCGGATCAACGTTCGCTGGTTCCTCCCATTCGCAACATCTCGTGCAAGGCTTCGCAGCATATCATACATCAACACGTGTGGGTTGCGGCCATATTGTTTATATACCAGCAGTGCACTATTTGCTGTGTCGTTGCCTTCCGGCTAACAAATTGCAAGATTTTGAACATACCGAAGCTCGATATACACACGAGGCGGGATCCCAAAGAATGACGGGATTGACCGAGTTTTCAAGATTGGGTTCCTCCTTAAAGAATTCGTTTTAAAAACAGTTTGTCTGTTTGTTTGTATGGTGTTTTACGTCATTTTCAACTCATGTAAGTTTATATATGACGGTCGATTTGTCTGGGTAGAACCAGTACTGTACACCTACCGCCATTTACAAGTCGAGCTCCCAGTTTGATTCGAACTCGCAGCGGTGAGAGGCAAAGGTATACAACGCAACGTCGTTAACCGTTCGGCCACGGATACGTTTTTAAAAACAGATTCATATTTATAGTCAGCAGGGCGTAGAATAACTGTTTAATGAAACGTTAAAGGGACACACGGTACACTTGATTTTTGTTAAAATTCTCGGCGTCCTGCTTGTTTTTTTCTGCATAATTTGCATATTTACAATCATATTAACAATTATTTGAATAGTTCAAGGCAAATTGTGTTTGCATGATAATTGTTGATTATATAAAGCAATAATATATTATAAGCTATGATGTAATTGACAATCCAAATGTATTTACCACTAGTAGCATGGGCGCTGACATTTCCCATTTCTCTTTGTATTTATACAGTTGTAATCATTTAATTGAGAATGACTGGTGTACTCTATCTACCAGTTATCGGAAGTTAGAGTATGGCAGACAGATGAAATGGACATGCTACAAAACAAATAAAGTATGGTCTCATCTCGTTTGTTGATTTAAACACCTCGATGTTTAAATCAAGAGGCCCATTTAGGTTTGTGTGTGTGTTGGTGGGCCAAACACGTATTTGCCTCATATAGCATATAGAAAAATATCTATATACAGGCTCAATCAACCAATTCAATGAGACCATACTCTGTATATTACTTATTTAAACATACTGAGCCGTATGTAAAGTCAACATGAGCCCATCCTTAAAAACTTTATTTGATTGCTGTTTCCCGACACAGGATAGGTAGGTAGGTGAGTTTTTTTTGTGTTTTTTGCCAAGGACAATAAACACCTTAAGAAATTAAAGAAAGATATACTGAAAATAGCAACAAACAAAAACACTTTTAAAGATTTTTTATAAAGATTTGGGTAGGGAACTTTTTTGTGGGTAGGTAGGGAAACAGGAAACCAACACTTTGTTATGGTCGGTTTGATTGACAAAATCATCAAGATTGCAGCGTGTCCGTTTTAGTGTGTGATGTGTGTATTAAAGTGTCCGATAAAATGCCTCTCTATGACCATGATGACGGGCTTCATCTTCATCTAATTCTCGTATATGTTAATTAGATCGAAGGAATTATAAACATGTTATTTGAAACTTCATATGCATGTTTAAATACCCGAACCATAATATATATATAGTATTCCATTTATCACACAACTTTCGATGTGGGAGTGTAATAAAGCCATGATATATTTACATTCATGTATCACATTGCGATAGTGATACAAATATGCAAATGAAACCCGATTCATCATTCGGTATTTTGCTTTCAGCTCGGAGTTAAATTACCGGATTATGGAAATCGGCTAGGTGCATGTAGTTTCGTTGTTCGGTGTCGTACGGAGAAGTACGCCATCGTACGACAACGTTATATATAGGCAGCTACACTAGTAAATCATGCTTACAGATCAGACTACACCAATTACCAACCAATCAGCAGGCAGGGAAAAAATTCCAGGAGCTATTACACAGAATCTCTTAATTTGATTAGTTGACAAGGTAAAAAACAAACAAATCTTGCTAAACAATTAAAATTCAACTTCTGAAGAGTACTTCAAAAGGTTAAATCATAGAATTGTGCAATGTATTCATTATGTGTTGCAAAATCAAAAGAAGACGTATATTTTACATTTTCCTCATGTTTCTACATGCAAGTAGCCCAAACAGCTTTTTCAAAACATACTCAATGTATGGTCTGTGTATGATTTTTTGATGAAACTAAGATAGATCTATCAAAACAAGTAAGCACACATATAGCTTCTTATATTAGGTAACTAAGTACAGAGCTTAGAGCTATAATGTACGTCTATGGAAAATGAATTGGTGTAGTCTGACCTATACACTAGCAAATCCTGCTTATACGGCTTTTTTGAAGTTATGTGATGAATAAAGTCTCACATTCGTGCCTATTTACTATTGCATAAATTAAACTTGTTACATAAAATTGATACAATGCTCGGCAAAGCATCACATCATGTACTGTTATCCAAACTCGTTTAATAAATTCAGTATTACCCCGGCGAAGGAGTCAAGAACTGTTCATGAACTGTTCATGAACTTCATGAATAGTTCGTGAAAGTTCATGAATTCACCATCTCGGGACCATCTTGTTCAAAAACAGTTCATGAACCAAACACAAATTCATGAACCAAACTAAAAATTCATGAACTTCAGAGTTCATAAATTTATAATTTTGTGAACTTAAAATGTTAATAAACTGAATCTTATCGAATTTCAATTACTTACACTTTACGATTTTTTCCATATTTTTAGATGAATCATGAACAGGTTCAAGGTATAAACAGTCATTACAAATAAAATAATGACTTTGGTCCAATCTGCCCCATCAAATTACTGACAACATTATTTTTCTATTGGACAAGAATTGTATATTAACAAAAGTTAAACTGTATGCATGAAATGTAAGTATAAAAGATCTTTTCAATTATACTTAAAAACACATAAAACACTCCGTTCTCCCCAGAAATTTGTGAAGGCATAAATATCCATAAATAAGCTTTATTTTTGTTGGTGTAGTGACTATAAACCTTAGAATGCACTAGCCTGCAGACTGCAGTGTTTACAGCCGGAGGCAATTTGTTTTCTGTCTGATAAACCAAATGGATTGCGAGGGCAAGGTGTGAAATAATTCTAAGTGTATATAGATGAAGAAGCAATAAGAATAAGTCCTGAAATTATTTACTCTTGGACACCTAATTAAACACATATTCTTGTTAAACACACCCTCCACTCCAGCCATGCGGTTTCATATTGTCAATGGGTTTTCCGCTCGATTCCTAGAAGACTATGTCTAATAGTACAATAACTGAAACCAGTCACCAAGAACTATTTAGTCCGAACTATTTCGTCCCTAAAAAAGAAATATAAAAAGATCGGACAGGGAAAGTAGCATTCAAGGAGGACAGTAAACCACAAAACACAGAAACAAACACGCAAACAGACAAACAAGAAGGCAAAAGCAATAATAAATGCAAACGACATCACAAACACAAAATGATTGACAATAGGGCTACCGCTTTGGAACGGTCAGTGGCAAAGTAGGCCACTGGGGGTTTAAACCGGTTCTAGGGTGCACCAAACCTAAGTCACAACGAATTACGGCGGTAAACGAACATGCAATTGGTAGTTTTATATAAAAGTGATAAACCGAATGGTCGGTAGCGGGGAAATTTAGCGAAATTATCAATTATTATTGAGTTATACTTGCCTTTCAATACTTTGTAGAAACAATCTGATTTTAGTTTCAATATAAAAAACATACCTTATGCGTTTCTCTTGGTTCTAAAAGCGCCTCGTCTATTGGTCGAAGAGTTCTCTAGCAACCAATCACAGTTCATGATACATCAGCATCCAAAATATTTGCGTGGAAACAAGCCAAAGAAAAAAAAACTCCGAAAATATGGCCGAGAAAATGAAGAAAACGAAACAGTCACAAGTATTTGCATTTATGAGATGGTTAAATGATGGACAGCGACTTTCGGTTCATGATCTTAACCAATTTTTTGAGCAGAAAAATCCCATTCATGAGTATAAATCAGGAGACTGTGGTTTGTCATTGTATCTTGTTTATCCGGGACGGTGGAACTTTCGTATTTTAGCCGTAGGAGGTAAGTCGATCTGTAGTTATATCATATCAGGTATGACTCTAGTCTAAAGCGGAATTTGTGGAAATTGTACAGACTGATCAGAATTAAACAGATACGACAAAAATGGCTCGCTAGTGATGATTAAGGGTTCGCCAATAGTATAAAGTTGGTGGGGTATGGTACAAATTACAATGTCAATTTTTGCTTAAATTTCAATTTTCTTGCAACTGTCAATGCTGACATAATGTGTCACATTTATAAGGAAACATTTTTGATAGTTAGTGTTTTGAATAAAAGTAATTCATAAAAAAGTATATTGTACTTTTGATTTCAGTACCTCGGGTGCATCCAGTCATTGACTTCTTTTTCTTTTTTATTGAAAGTGAATACACACATCCATAGTCCAGTATGTTGTTTACAATATATAAGAATAAAAAATAAAAATTAAGTAACATCAACTTAATAAAACCGAATTTCATAAACATCTATGCCAAATCAATGAATTTTCTGCACCGTGTTTTATCCCCAAAAGTAGTGCAAATCACTTTTAAATTATACGATTTGCACGCGATTTACTAATACTACACAATGATTATTGAATGAATGGTATTACAAACATTTGTTTACCTCATGAACGATCCTCTATTGCGATTGTATTCTGATGTATCTGAACAGTTTATAACAGGTGCTTGGGAAAAACGTATTGTTTCTTCTTAAATATGTTATTCTTGAGAAATGTAAGCCTCGAAACATTATAAAATCAGTTCATTTGGCAAATAATATTGTTACTTTCTAATTTCCGGACACTTTTCATTCGCAGCATCTCGATGTTTTCTATTAAGTATGATTCCGAACGTGGCCGGTATTATCCCGAGTTTTCACGAACGAATGCCTTTAAGTTATAACACCTACAACTGCATAAAGTAGTGCCATTTTTATTTCTTATTTTTAGTATTTATAACCGCAAGGTTTCATTTTCTTGCAACATTTATAACGCAAACTGTGGTTTCCGCACAATTACATCTGAAAGGGTCAATGTTTGTGTAATCACCACCCGAGTCTGGTCCGGCCTATGTTTAGAATTCATGGTTTTATTTTCAGAAAAAAAGGAAATGGGCTCTTGGCTCGATGCAAATTTTTGACTGTTTAATGGAAGATGTGACTGACAAATTCTTACAAGGTAAGTGATGTATTGTTATGCTAATAATTCAATTCATAGAATTGAATTGAATGGATAAGTTTTATATGAGATAGTTAAATGTTCACAGGTCTGTAAAACTGACCACAAGTTATATTTCACAGTTCTGTAAGACTGACCACTTATCACTATTTCTGTGCATGTTGATTGTCATTCACGACCTTGATCACCATTGACAACAATGATTACTTTATCAATTGCATTAAATTGGGTTTTAAGGCGCACCCACACAGGAAAGGTTATATGGTGCCTAACAGGCATGAATATGCCAGGCTCCTCCTCCATGTAGATCGAGATTAAATATAGAAATGGGCCTAGAACCTTCTCACACTGAACTGCAGAGTTTCTGCAAATTCTATCGTAGAAACTCCATTTATGCTGGAGCCATGTTTATTGTTTTTCTGCCACTGTTCTTGTGATGTGAGCATGATGGCACCTAAAACAATGCAGGGATCACGATGAAGACCTTTAATGAACATGAACAAAAAATGATAAAATGAACATGAATTAGGGGGAATTCTACCCCTCTGCCTGTCCCTCCAAAGGGATCTGCAGTGGCCCTATTCTTTGCCCCGTGACCAAACGGGGCCCCCGGGAACCACACGGGGCGATTACTTTATCAAGTTTATGTTATTGTGGGTAAAAAAACCTGATATGCACAAAATACTGTTTACACTAGCGGATCCAGGGAAGGCGCACTCGGCGCGCGCCCCCTAAAAATTCCGGATCATACATGTATGTCCATGTTACTATAGATAAAATATCAAACAATTTCGATTCACGCCTTCAGTATAAAAAATGTTCTCGCTCGCTTCGCTCGCTCTACGCATAATGACTAATGAGTGGTTTAAATAACACATTGTTAAATCCTTTTATTTGAAAACGGACTTTTTTTATTCATACATGTATGTCCTTGTTACTGTAGATAAAATATCAAACAGTTTCGATGCACGCCCTCAGTATTATTTTTTTCGCTCGCTTCGCTCGCTCGACGCATAATGGCTAATGAGTAGTTTAATTAACACATTGTTAAATCCTTTTATTTGAAAACGGACTTTTTTTATTCATACATGTATGTCCATGTTACTGTAGATAAAAATATCAAACAATTTCGATGCACGCCCTCAGAATAAAAAACGGACCCGAAAATTGACCAAAATCAATACCCGTCAAATTATCGTCGTAATACTTTCTTGAAAAGCTTCATATGTAAGGAATCACGACCAAACTTATTTCTATTTACATCTTGGTCTATTTAGAACTTTCGTGTTATTGTCATCGTCATTTCGATCATATTACATCTTATAATTTCAATTTACTGTTATTATGCTAATCAGAATTAGGCTTTTGTTATGTTTCATTATGTTGTTCATTTTACAGTTATTATAATGCCATCTTTGTGCCCCATGAATGGAAAATAAGGTTATTCATTCTTGGTCTATTTTTAGAAAAGGTTAAACTAATGTCTGTACTACCCGCGTTGTTGTCGTCGTCATATCGATCGGGTGTAAGTGGGTCTGAGTAAGTAGACACTTATATAAAAACTACGGTGTACTGTAAGGGCCAAGTTACCATCGCATCTTACCATCGACCTAGGTCGATGGTAAGATGCGATAGTAAGATGCGATGGTCGATGGTAAGATGCGATGGTCGATGGTAAGATGCGATGGACCATCGACCATCGCATCTTACCATCGATCATCGCATCTTACCATCGACCATCGCATCTTACCATCGACCATCGAATCTTACCATCGCATCTTACCATCGACCATCGCATCTTACCATAGACCATCGACCTAGACTTTTTTCTACGGTAATCGTGATATCTTGATCAGCATGAGAATTGATAAGTCGGTGGTCGATGGTCGATGGTGAGATGCGATGGTCGATGGTAAGATGCGATGGTAAGATGCGATGGTCGATGGTAAGATGCGATGGTCGATGGTAAGATGCGATGGTAAAATGCGATGGTTGATGGTAAGATGCGATGGTAAGATGCGATGATCGATGGCAAGATGCGATGGTCGATGGTCGATCGCATCTTACCATCGACCATCGCATCTAACCATCGACCATCGCATCTTACCATTAAAGCTCTGACAAGTTCGAAAAACAGCCAGATCGGACCAGTAACAGCGGAGTTGTGGCCCTTGAATTAGTTGAAAATGCTATGTTTTGCCTCGTTAAGATGATAGGGCCCTCATGTTTGATCCTCGGTGTGTTCTTGGGCAAGACCCTTTCGTTAGCCTCGTCCGTCGGATGGGGTCGTAAACCGGGCGGTCCCGTGTATCGGTCTATCCTCCGAGCACGTTAATGAACCATAGGAATCTATTCGATAATAAGAGTAGGGCAGGTTTCCGGACTTATATATGTATCCTTGCCCTCTCTCTGGGGCGGCTCAAAATAACCTATACCGTGTTGATGAGCCGTTAAACAACATTCGATGTTCAATGCATTTTTCATCCTGTCTTTACCAAACATTACTAGATTTGTTAGTATCAATGAAAGCTCGGACAAGTTTGAAAACCAGCCAGATCGGACCAGTAACATCTGAGTTATGACCTTGATTTCGTTAAAAATGCTATATTGTGCGTCGTTAAGCGATAGGGCCTTCCAAAAAAAAGTAAATTGCAGTCACTCGCTTCATTGATGTTATAAGAGCCATGTTAGCCAGTAGAGCTTCCACAGGCCCTCTTGGGCCTCTTGTCTTGACAGGTTTTCTGGAGCTGAACGGGAAAAAAACTTTGATTTGCGAATAAATGGGTTTAACGCGTTTAGGCTACAGATTCAAAATTGCTATGTTGACTCTACTAGGGTCAGGTTAGTTACGTTGTATTTCCAGACTTCAATAACCAATAGCTTAATTGAAAATAGTGAGACAAGTGTCAAATTATTTTTGAACTTTTATAAACTATTGACTAATGGTTAAATTTTAAATTTTGAATTTTTCGCGCCAAAAACCTGTGTCGCTTTAAGTCCTCACGAATACTCGTACAAATATTCATAGTTAACAGAGTAATTAAATTCAGCAAATAGTTAAATTTTGATAAAACTACCTTTCTTCTGAATTAGTATACATTTATACCCAATTAACCCTTTCCTTCATAGAAACACATTTTGACGCCTCCTGAAGGGAATGCTTTTGAAAGCATTGCTGGACAAGTTCCGAATGCTAAGAACGTGCAACTGGAACTTACCGTATTTTACCGTGTATAATACACACCCCTCTTTTCAGAGGTGAAATCTGGGTAAAAAAAATGTTGTTTCCATGTATAATACGCATCAAAATATTATGCTTTTTATTTCTGAATCGTCGTCATTAGCGCCACTGTAATCGAAGAATTGTTGCATCTGTTCTCTCCCTCCTTGAACTCGTCCGAATAAAATGCTTTGTCCTCGAATTCATCTTCAGTCTAAACTGTCATCTGTTGCTCTCAGTTTCTTGTCTTCTGTTGACTGGCGTGGCTGTGTTTTCGTTCCAAAGTGCGCCGTCACTCAAACAATTACCAAATAGCAAACATCGTAAGTCACCACTTCATGTATTTTATTGTGAAAACGCTATTTATAAGAGATTAAGGGGAGGAAGTTTTGTATTATAATCGTTTAGTTGAAGCACACGTCGATATTGAAAAAAACACATGCTATGGTGTTAGAGTTATAAAATAGATTAGATGTATATGTTTCTGATATTTTGCCACTATCTACACGCAATTTCATTTATTATGTGCAATTCTGTTGACGAATAACCGATTACCACGTGTATAGTTCTCCCTGCACACGGACCTATGACCTCCTTCTGAGGATGGCATACTGTCATTGTAGGCTTACCATATGAAATCGAACCTGTGACGTCTGGGACGAGAGGCAACCACTCATCCACCACAACAATATGACTGGAAGAAATTGTTATTTTCAATAGACAGGTTGAAGGAAATAAACATAAAAAAAGACAACAAAAAAAGAAAAACAAATCAGAAAAAAACTTTTTTTGTTATATTATATTTCTGTATATAATAGACATGTATACAAACATCAAAACATATTTTAAAAAAATAAAAACAGTACACCAAAAACAATCCTACCCAAAATTCCTACCCCATAGTGGTCTCTTACATGGGGTATGATTGCTTTTGACTATGGTCTCTTACATGGTGTATGCTTGTTTTTGACTATGGTCTCTTACACGGCGTCGAATTGTTTTTCACTATGGTCTCTTACATGGGGTAGGATTGTTTCTGGTGTACAGTTTTTCATTTATTGATATGCTCTGATGTTGTGCTCTGCTGTTGTACATGTCTACTACAGTCTCTTACATGGGGTAGGAATTTTGGTGTACAGTTTTGCAATTATTTGATATGTTTTGATATTTGTATACAAGTCTAGACAAAAACAAACAATCAGATTTTTTGATTTTTTTAAGATCTTTTTGTTTTTAAAGATTTTTTTAGGTCCAAACTCGTTCCTTCAACCTTTGTTTCAATACCGTTCTTCTAGTTACAATTGATTGCAAATCGGGTCCTGATATGGTCTGGGATGTCGTGTTCTAAGGTGGATATAATATATCGGCATGGAATGTCTTCGATTCCTAGCACACATTCTCTAATTCACAAAAAACGGAGTATACATCTGTCATGATGCTATGCATAACGTTCACGCAGTAACTTTCACGCACAGTGCCGTAACCAGACATAAACTGACACCGAGGCAAAGAAATATATTGGGTGAGAAGTGGGTCGTGGGTCGGGGAGGGCAAGGGCGGATCCGGGGGGTATAGGTGCACCAGGCTAAAATCTGAAAAGTAATAATTATATGCATATAGTAAGCTTTTGTTGGTTGGGGTGTACAGGTTGTACTGGGATGGGTCTAGGGGCGGGTCCAGTGCGGGCACCGGGAGCACCCCTACCTAAAATCTGAAACGTATGTACTTTGATTGATCTTTGTTTGTTAGTTAGGCAGTCGGGTGGTGGCATGGGCGGATCCAGTTTGCATAAATCCATTAAAAATAAAGTCAACTTACTTTAGAAAAAATCTGGGGAGCATGCACCCTCCTCAGGGGCGGATAAAGGATTTGACATTGGGGGTGGAGCGCAAGTTAAAAAAAACAAGTTATAATCAAAACACACGCACTCACGCACGCACTCAAGTTAAGGGTTGATGCGCATCTTTAAAAAACACTATTTACAGCCAACCCACAACTACTGCCCCCTCCACCCCAAAAAACACAAACAACACTCAACAGCAACAACAACAAAATGCACAAAGCACAAAACAACAACTATTTTTGTCACATAACGCGTACAAGTCACATATTGCATATTAAGTTTTGACGCATTATATGAATAATCACAGTCGCCTCCTATTTAAAAAATAATTAGGAAGTAGTAACGGCTTAGGAAATAAACAGTAGGCAAATGTGAGAATACATACAGGGGAGAAGCCATATAAATCAAATATATTAAGCCATTCTGTTATATTTCGTTAAAAGATAGCAAGTGATAATGTCTAGGTGATGTGAGAGATATCCTGATAAGAGAAATACGATGTCTCTGTCATCTGTTAACTTTCATTTTGTTCCCCGTGAGGTTGCGGAGTAGACCCCCCACCCCCCACTCCCCCGCCACCACCACCCCACCACACACATTCATATTCATTTTGTCATTTGTTATCATGCCCATCATGACACCGCGTATGCAAACGTGGAAACGTGGCTCCATCCTAAATGGAGTGTCTATTATAGAATGTGCAGCAATTCTGCAGTTTTGCAGGTAAGAAGGTTCTAGGCCCAATCTTCATATTTAATCTTGATGTAAATGGAGGATGAGCCTGGCACGTTCGTTCCTGTTAGGCGCCATATAAACTTTCATGTGTTGTTGCTCCTTAAAACACAAATCAATTCAATTAACTTTTTTAAACAGTAGTCGAATGTGAGTATGCATACAGGAGAGAAGCCATATAAGCTACATACATTAAGATATTAGGCGATGTGAGAGATGTTTCTATTGTCCTTTAATTTTCCGAATATGCCTAGTTACTCATTTTAGCAAAATAGAAGTTACTAGTGCTAATTAACTGCTATACCAGAGCCGCAATTTCGCATTAATCGTGGATATGAGTGTGTATGCTCTTTTTTAATTCAAATTTCCTAAGCAGTTACTACTTTCTAATTAGAAGTTACTAGTGCCTAGGAATTAACTGAACTATTAGCCGATACAATGAGTATACAGGAGAAATACCATATTATACCAATCAACGAAATAAAGATTTAGTACATGTGACTTATTTGGATTTTATCCTGCATGAATACACACATTCGCCTACTGTTTAAAATAATTACACTTAAATGGTGTTAGAGACATCTCTCACATCGCCTAGACATTACCACTTACTATTTTTAAAAAAACAAAACTGTTTTTTAGCTTAATTATCACCTCTTCCTTCTTTAATGTACCAGTCGGTTTATTTGCAAGAACACGATTTAGTAATTACATGTAAATTGATGAATACTATTGGTATATTATTTGTTACCTTATCAAGCCATGTACAAATGCATAGGGAATCTGCATATTATATAAGAACAATGTTCGTGTGGGGTGGGGGTTGTGGGGGTTGCGGGGAGGGACATACTCTACCCACCCCTTTCAGATTAGGGGAGAGGTGCTGTCCCCGCTGTGCCTAATTATAGATACTGCACACGGTCTAGTCTAATTATCATGGCAGCATCCTTTCCGAGGAAAGCTCCACGGGCATTTTGCCTCACTAACACAGAAATTCAAAGAGATATGTCATGAGCATATATAAGGTATGACTCTTCCTACATGGGACTGGTCTACGTCTTAACATTTCCTTCAAAGGATGGCATAAGATTCACAGTACCTTGCCCGAATAATGAAAGGTCATTTGCCCAAAACCCTCACTCGGGAAAAAACATTGCTTGCAATTGTTAGAGTAAGCGAAATGACAAGTGTGCGTACACACTGGTGAGAAACCGTTTAAGGTACAATATCAGAGTTTATGAATATATCGTCCCTTTCGCGTATCAATCAATTCACCTAAGCAGTTTATTATGTCCCTCAGAACTGTACTGACGCTAGCTGTATTGATAGTGTCCTTGAGGACAGTACTGAACCCAGAGAAGCTGGCAGGTGATATTTTCACAGAGATTAGTATTGACTGTATCCGTTTATTGTTTCGCTGAGGACTGTACTGACACACGATTTAAAAGAACCTTATTACATTAAAGCAGACCATTTCTAAAAATAAAAACATCCTTTAGTTTAAATACCACACATTTTTCTGTCATTATAAAGTACCAGTAGCTTTATATGGAAGAACATGATGTCTTAGTACAATGTGACTTGATTAATACTTTTGGTATATTCTAGCAGCGAGAATAGTAGCTCTTATGGTGCATACGTACAACAGAGTTACTGTGATGCCCTTTTAGAATAAGTAGGTATCAGGGTCGACCATATTAAGACAGGTTTATGAAGAGATCAAGCAATGCATGCATAAACAGTCGCCATACAGCAATAGATTAAACGTTAACAACCAAGCGTGCATGCATGAAACTCACAAAAGAGAAGAATACCTCATCGATCTAGACATTTTCGTACGACTAGTTGTTGTTTTTCAGGTGAATATCTCTGGAATTTTTACATTTCGAAATATCTCGCCCTGTCACGTATTCTGTGTTTTGAAACTTAAACCCGAACACAGCTAACACAAATCGATAACGTTAACAGGCAAACGTCAGATATGTGAGTAGGTTGAGTTTCCAAGTACGAAACAAGACGAGGTGCGGGGAATTTACTCTGTCCACCCGTCTCAGGTTATGGGGAGATGTGCTAGCCCACTGTTCTTTTTTTTTAAACTACACACATTCATTTCTGATTATCATGACAGCCGCTTTTGATGAATGACCGTTCACTATTCGGGCAAGGTACATATACTGTGAAACTGCCATCCTTCGTAGGTGATGTAAAGCCGTTGACCAGGCCTATGTACAGGAAGTGCCACACCCTATATAATTATGCTCCTTATACATTTTGCTGTAATTCTGTGTTAATCAGTGACAACATGCCAGCAAAGCCTTCCTCGGAAACGAACTCACTTAGGGAAAAAACATTGCTTGCAAACAGGTAGGGTAAACGAAAAGACAAGTATGCATACACACTGGTGAGAAACCGTTTAAGGATATGACTATATTGTCCCTTTGGTCTTTCAAGGAAGTGACCTAAGCAATTTATTTTGTCCTTCAAGACTTTAGTGACGCTAATTCTTGAAATTGTCCTTGAGGACAGTACAAAAGCCATGGAAGCCAATAGGTGATATTTTCGTAGAGTTTAGTAGTACTGACTGTATTCGTTTTAGGACAAGACTAACGCTAGCCGGCGATATTGCCCCTGAGGACAGTACTAACGCTAGCTGTTGATATTGCCTCTGAGGACAGTACTAATGCTAGCTGTTGACATTGCCCCTGAGGACAGGACTAACGCTACCTGTTGATATTGACTTGTGGACGGTACTAACTCTAGCTGTTGATAGTATCCCTATAAGACGCTGGCTGTTGATATTGTACATGTGGATGTTAACGACAATAGCTGTTGATATTGTAGTTCTACAGCTAGCTCTTGATAACGCCCCCGAGGACATTACTAACCATAACTGTTGGTATTACACTTAGGACAATACAAACGCTGGCTGTTGATATTGCCCTCGAGGACAATACCAACGCAGGCAGTTGATATTGCCTTTGAGGACAGTACTAACGCTAGCTGCTGATATTGCCTCTGCGGACGGTACTTACGGTAGCAGTTGATATTGCCTCTAGAAAGCGGTACTAACGCTATATGTTGAAATTGGCCCAGAAGACAGTATAAACGCTACCTGTTGATATTTCCCTTTAGGGCAGTAATATAAGTGGCTATTGATATCGCCAATGAGGACAGTGTTTAAGCTAGCTGTTGATATTTCCATGAGGACAAAACTAATGCTAGCTGTTGATATTGACCCTGGGGACAGTTCTAACGCTAGCTGTGGATATAGCCCATTATGACAGTCTTAACGCTACCTGTTGATATTTCTCATGAGCACATTACTAACTCTAGCTATTGATTTTGACACTGAGGACAATACTAACCCAGGCTGTTGATATTGTCCCTGAGGACATTACTTACGCTGGCTGTTGATATTGCCCATTAGGACAGTACTAACGCTGGCTGTTGATGTTGCCCCTTTGGGCAGTACTAACGTTAGCTGTTGATATTGCCCCTGAGAACAGTACTAACGATAGCTGTTGATTACAGACCCTGTGGACTTTACTCACACTGGATATTGATGTTGCCCCTTAGGACAGTACTAACGGTGGCTGTTGATATTGCCCCTAAGAACAGTACTAACGCTGGCTGTTTATACTTCCCCTGAGGACATTAATAACGCTGGCTGTTAACAGTGTCCATGAGGACAGTACTAACTCTGGCTGTTGATATTGCCAATGAGGCAAATACTAACGACATATATTGAGATTGCCCCTGAAGGCAGTACTAACGCTAGATGTCGATACTTCCCTTAGAACAATAATAACGCTCACTGTATTGATATTGCCCCTGGGGCCAGTATTAACGCTGGCTGTTGACATTGCCAATGACGGCTGTACTAACGCTGGCTGTTGATATTGCCTCGGAGGACAGTACTACCACTAGCTGTTGATATTGTATTTGAGGACAGTACTAATGTTACCCGTTGATGTTGCCTCTGAGGACAGTACTAACGCTCATCATAGTATCTCTATGGTGGTTAAAACAAAGGCTGATGATAGTGCACATGTGGATGTTAAAGACACTAGCTGTTTGTTTCCATATGGACAGTACATATGATAGCTGTTGATACCTGTGCATGTTACTGAATAGCTGTTGATATTGCACCTGAGGATAGTTCGAACACTAGCGTGTGATAGTTCCACTGAGGACATTATTAACGCTAGCTGTTGATAATTCACCTTAGGACAGTACTAACGCTAGCTGTTGATATTGCCACTGAGGACAGTAGTTGTTGGTATTGCACTTCAGAACATTACTAACGCTGGCTGTTGATATTGCCACTGAGCACCATACTAACGCAGGCTGTTGATAATGCACCTTAGGAGAGTACTAACGCTAGCTGTTGATATTGCCACTGAGGACAGTACTTACGTTAGTTGTTGGTATAGCACTTCAGGACAGTACTAACGCTTGTTGTTGATATTGCCACTGAGGACCATACTAATGCAGACTGTTGATATTGAGGACAGTACTAATCCTAGCTGTTGATATGACCCCTGAGGATAGTACTTACACCAGCTGCTGATATTGCCCCTTAAGATAGTACTAACGCTAGCTGTTGATATTGCCCCTGAGGACAGTACTAAACCTAGCTGTTGATATGGCCCCTGAGGACAGTACTAAACCTAGATCACAGATACCGGTTTAAAAAAAAAAGAAAAAAAAAGTCTTATATTCTATTACATACTGAAGGTCAGCATTGAGCAAATCCTAAAATATAGGCATGATCTCAAAACAACAGCTGCAGTATTAGTTTTTGAAGTCCCACAGAGCTGGCATATGCTGCAATCATCTCCGGAATAAATTATCTTTCCAATAACATACACTTTTATATGTCCACACCGCATAAGAAAAGCTCTGGTGCTCGAAAAACACAGAAAACGTACCTGTTTTTAAAAATCGACTCTAAGCCCGTCCGTATTATGCGCCTATACAGACCCCCGTAGACCGCCGTTTAGCCTTTGTAGAAGCTCCCGCGGACATAACAACTCATCGACACTATTCCTTACGAACAATATGTCTTTATCCGTGCAATAAATAATGTCCAAGTACCTTTCCGACGATCACAAGTACACGTTTACAACGTTTTCAAAAATCTCAGTATCCCACGACGCCATTTGCATAGGGGATGCCGGAAGTTGACAGTAAACCATGACGTCATTACATTTTCAAATCGCTCCCAATATTTAAACCAAATTTATTTAATCCAATGGGATAATTTAACAAGTATTTCTGCGGCTTTGCTATCAACTTCCGGCATTCTCAATTCAAATGGCGTCGTGGGATACTGAGATTTTTGAAAACGTTGTAAACGTGTACTTGTGATCGTCGGAAAGGTACTTGGACATTATTTATTGCACGGATAAAGACATATTGTGCGTAAGGAATAGTGTCGATGAGTTGTTATGTCCGCGGGAGCTTCTACAAAGGCTAAACGGCGGTCTACGGGGGTCTGTATAGGCGAATAATACGGACGGGCTTAGAGTCGATTTTTAAAAACAGGTACGTTTTCTGTGTTTTTCGAGCACCAGAGCTTTTCTTATGCGGTGTGGACATATGAAAGTGTATGTTATTGGAAAGATAATTTATTCCGGAGTTGATTGCAGCATATGCCAGCTCTGTGGGACTTCAAAAACTAACACAGCAGCTGTTTGTTTGAGATCATGCCTATATTTTAGGATTTGCTCAATGCTGACCTTCAGTATGTAATAGAATATAAGATTTTCTTTTTTTTTAAACCGGTATCGGTGACCTAGATGTTGATATGGCCCCTGCGGACAGTATTAACGGCAGCTGTTGATATTGCCCCTTAAGATGGTACTAACGCTAGCTGTTGACATTGCCCCTAAGGACAGTACTAACGCCAGCTGTTGATATTGCCCCTTAGGATAGTCCTGAACCTAGCCGCTGATATTGCCCCATTAGAACAGTAATAACGCTAGCTGTTGATATGGCCCCTCAGGATAATTCTAGGTGTTGATATTGCCACTCAGGATATTATTAAGCTGCAGTAATAACGCTGGCTGTTGATATGCCCTGAGGATAGTACTAATTATAGATGTTGATACTGCCCCTTTCGATATTATTAAGCTGTTGATATTGCCCCTGAGGAGAGTACTAAACGTAGCTATGATATTGTCCCTAAGGACAGTAATAACCCTAGCTGTTGATATGGCCCCTGAGGACTTTACTATCGATAACTGCTGATATTGCCCCTACGGACAGTACTAACGTCAGCTGTTGATATTGCCCCTTAGATAGAACTAATCCTAGCTGTTGATATTGCCCCTGAGGACAGTAATAAACCTAGCTGTTGATATAGCCCCTGAGAACAGTACTAACACCAGCTGTTGATATTGGCCCATAGAACAGTACTATCGCTAGCTGTTGATATTGCTCATAGGGACAGTACTAAAACTAGCTGTTGATATGGCCCCAGAGGACAGTTCTAACGCCAGTTGATATTGACCTGTAGGATAGTACTAAAAGTAAGTATAACCTTAGCTGTTGATAATGCCCCTTAGAACAATATTAACGCTAGATGTTAGTTTAAACATATTTATTTTACATCGATTGTAACGAAAGCTCAATGAACTTATTTGAATCACTCTCGATGTCTTCCTGGGTAGAACCAGTACTAAGCAATGCAGATAAAGTGTCTTGCTCAGAGACACAACGCATATGGCAATGGCGGGAATCGAACCCACGTCTTTTGGATCATGGGTCCAACGCTCTATCACTAGACCACAGCGCAAACGCTAGATGTTAATATGGCCCCTGAGGATAGTACTAATTCTAGCTGTTTATATTGCCCCTAAGGACATTACTAAGCTGTTGATATTGCCCCTGAGGACAGAAATAACGCCAGCTGTTGATATTGCCCCTTAAGATAGTACTAACGCTAGCTGTTGATATTGACCCTAAGGACAGTACTAACGCCAGCTGTTGATATTTCCCCTTAGGATAGTCCTAAACCTAGCCATTGATATTGTCCCTTAGAACAATAATAACGCTATCTGTTGATATGGCCCCTGAGGATAGTACTAATTCTAGGTGTTGATATTGCCCCTTAGGACATTATTAAGCTGTTGATATTGCCCCTGAGGAGAGTAATAAATGTAGCTGTTGATAGTGCCCCTAAGAACAGTAATAACGCTAGCTGTTAATATGGACCCTGAGGACTTTACTATCGCTAGCTGCTGATATTGCCCCTAGAGACAGGACTAAAACTAGCTTTTGAGATGGCCCTTGACGACAGTATTAACGTCAGCTGTTGATATTGCCCCTGAAGATAGAACTAACCCTAGCTGTTGATATTGCCCCTGAGGACAGTAATAAACCTAGCTGTTGATATTGACTGATAGAACATTTCTATCGCTAGCTGCTGATATTGCCCCTTAGGACAGTACTAAAACTAGCAGTTGATATGGCCCCAGAGGAAGGTACTAACGTCAGCTGTTGATATTGTCCCTTAAGATAGAACCAACCCTAGCTGTTGATATTACCCCTGGGGACAGTAATAAACCTAGCTGTTGATAGAGTACCTGGGGACAGTACTAACGCCAGCTGTTGATATTGGCCCGTATGACAGTACTATCGCTAGCTGTTGATACTGCCCCTAGGGACGGTATTAAAACTAGCTGTTGATATGGCCCAGAGGACAGTACTAATTCTAGCTGTTTATATTGTCTATGAGGACAGTACTAACGCCAACTGCTGATATTGCCCCTGAGGACAGTACTAACGCCAGCTGTTGATATTGCCCCTTAAGATGGTACTAACGCTATCTGTTGATATGGCCCCTGAGGACTTTACTGAGGCTGCTGATATTGTCCTGGGGCCAGTACTAAAACTAGCTGTTCATATGGCCCCTTAAGATAGAACTAACCCTAGTTGTTGATATTGCCCCTGAGGACAGTAATAAACCTAGCTGTTGATATAGCCCCTGAGGACAGTACTAACACCAGCTGTTGATATTGGCCCTTAGGACAGTACTATCGCTAGCTGTTGATATTGCCCCTTGGGACGGTACTAAAACTAGCAGTTGATATGGCCCCAGAGGACAGTACTAACGCCAGCTGATATTGCCCTGTATAACCTTAGCTGTTGATAATGCACCTTAGAACAATATTAACGCTAGATGTTGATATGGCCGTTAGAACAGTAATAACCTAGCTGTTGATATGGCCCCTGAGGATAGTACTAATTCTAGCTGTTGATATTGCCCCTAAGAACAGTAATTACGCTAGCTGTTAATATGGACTCTGAGAACTTCACTATGGCTATCTGCTGATATTGCCCTAGGAGGGATAGTACTAAAACTAGCTGTTCATATGGTCCCAGAAGACAGTATTATCGTCAGCTGTTGATATTGCCCCTTAAGATAAAACTAACCCTAGCTGTTGATATTGCCCCTGAGGACAGTAATAAACCTAGCTGTTGATATAGTCCCTGAGGACAGTACTAACACCAGCTGTTTATATTGGCCCTTAGGACAGTACTATCGCTAGCTGTTGATATTGTCGCTAGGGACGGTACTAAAACTAGCTGTTCATATGGCCCCAGAGTACAGTACTAACGCCAGCTGATATTGCCCTGTAGGATAGTAATAAAAGTAAGTATAACCTTAGCTGGTGATAATGCCCCTTAGAACAATCTTAACGCTAGATGTTGATATTTCCTTTAGAACAGTAATAATGCTTGCTGTTGATATGGCCCCTGAGGATAGTACTAATTATAGGTGTTTATATTGCCCCTAAGGACATTACAAAGCTGTTGATATTGCCCCTGAGGACAGTAATAACGCCAGATGTTGATATTGCCCCTTAAGATAGTACTAACGCTAGCTGTTGATATTGACCCTAAGGACAGTACTAACGTTGGCTGTTGATATGGCCCCTGAGGACAGTACTATCGCCAGCTGTTGATATTGCCCCTTAGGATAGTACTATCGCTAGATGTCGGTAATATCCCTATGGATGTTTAAACGCTGGCTGTTGATATTTTCCCCGAGGTCAGTTCTTACGCTAGCTGTTGATATTGCCCCTGGGTACAGTACTAACCCTAGCTGTCGATATGGCCCCCTGATAGACATCTAGATATTTTGCAGTTATCTAGATAAAACGTTAAAAAATATCTAGATAGTTATGTAGCTACCTATTGTTATGGGATGGTGCGGGTGTCCGACCAAAGTTGACGTTTCAAAATGTCTCGTAAGGGTCCCATGCCTAGTTAGGGAATTCCTCACGGGTGTTTTTCTCACACCCAGTGTTTTACGTGTGCCGCTGTTGTGTGAATTTATTTGGTTATGCATTATGCACACTTAGGTTTATATTCATTTTTTATTTATATAGCCAAACAACAGACAATGCAAGTATATTTCTGTCTGTCTATACGCACTGTATATAGGTTAACGATTTTACCAGGAAAACAATATCCTGCCGCAAAAACGTTTTCAGCCCGAGGGCCTTCATCAGTTGCTATAAAATCTCAACCTATTCCTTCTATAGCGTTTTTAGTTCAATATATTATTGATAAAAATTTCAAAATCATTGCCATATGGGATGGATTTTTCGTATATTTGTAACTCACGTGCCAAGGTGGTAGTTACATTTTACTGACTGTATACTCTAATAATGTATACTCTAATAATGTCACTTTCTTATGCAGATTATTAGCAAGAGAAATATTTAATGTGTTGTATATACGGAACTAAACCCCGTTTCTATACGTCGGTTTCTGGGTTGGTACCAGATTATATTTTACTTATTTTAGGTACCAAGATATATTTAAATCAGCCCTTAATCATATTAAAGATTGTTTAATGTTTGGCTTGACGCTGGGTTGGTACCAGACTATATTTAGTCAGCCGTGTAATCACATTAAATTAATTTTCTCTTCTTTCTAGTTACTGTTTATTTTCCTAAAAGTAGCCTATACTAAATAGGCAGACTGACGCTGGGTTGGTACCAGACTATATTAAGTCAGTCGTTAATCACATTGAAGTTACGTTATATTTGGCTTGACGCTGGGTTGGTACCAGACTATATTAAGTCAGCCTTTTAATCACATTAAAGTAAATTGCCTCTTCTGTATTGTTATTATTTATTTTCTTAAGAATAACCTATATTACATAGACAGACTGACGCTGGGTTGGTACCAGGCTATATTAAGTCAGCCGTTTAACTGTCTATCCCCATTATCAACATAATGTTTGAAATCGAGGCGTTATTTGGGAAGTACATATATTACTGTCAATCGGGGTTAGTACCCGTTTTTCTGGGGTTAGTACCCGTTTATTATAGCTATTCACGGGGTTAGTACCCGATTTTCATTAAACAGAATAGCTTCTAACAGTATCTCTTTGTACTTCAAAAATACGTGCTTAAACTGGTTTTTACCAAACTGTTCCCAATGAATTATTCAGAAAGAATAAGCATTGGGTCACTGAACATTATTTGATAACTATTGTTTTAGTTGTATTTGCCAAAAAACAGAAGAGTGCCTAAATACTTTAAGAACCAACAATCAGAATTGAAACATTCGACTGCATTTCGTAACTAAGTCCGTCTCGATATATAGTCGGTTTTTAAATTGATCTCATCCAATCGATTACCTACTTTTTTTAACACCTGGTGAGAAACTCTTTACAAATCTCAAGGTAAATATTCAATCAGCTGTTGCATGATGTGCCGCAGCAAGTATCTTATCGGAAAAGCCGACTGCCACATTTCTCTAATTATCATACCTACACGTATGCAGTTAATATATTCTTTGATCTTTCCAAATTATACAATTTTAGTCTGCGAGATTTCTTTTCTGTACGGGTATAGAAATATTAAAATTAACATTACATTAAAATGTATGTCATTTCTTGGTGTATGTAGTATGGGAGTAAATATCCCATTCGGGCATACACTGTTAGACGAGTATTCAGAGAGTTGTTTCATATGGTGGCAGGCATTAATTATTTAATGCTCAGGTCTTTATAAACTTTAATCAGCTTATTTTTTACCGGTTTTTATCTTTTCTTAAGATTTGCAAAAAGTAACATTTCGAAGGTCATCAACCCCTGCAGAGCAGGTTATGGCTCTGCAGGTTAAGGGGTGCCCGCCTTGGTGATAATATAGGTCACTGTTTCTAAATATTATGGGGTGGTGCGGGTGTCCGACCAAAGTTGATACTTAAATTACTCGTGTATTTATAAAGCACAAACACAATTATTCACTTGTGTACGTAATACGGTTGGTGAGATCATGCACCGGACTTGGACCACATGTGTCCCTAATATGTTTTTTCCAATGAATTAGACACGTGTCCTTAATTCGACCGAATTACGCGGTCCGAGTATTAACGTTCATACCCATCTAACCCCGTCTCCAAGAAGTGAAATCGGGGTTGGCTGGGGTATGAAATAACACCTTAATTTTGGCTTTAAAAAAGTGTATATTGTAAAATTAAAACATTTAATAGGTAATTGTAAACAGGTTATCGCGTTAATTCAGTAAAACATGTTTTTAAACGTGTTTTATTGTCAAAAATATTCGTTATACAATCCTGCAAAAATAAGCTTTCCCATCGTTTAATGGTATTAAGGCGGGACCACGTAATGAGGTACACGTGTGCGTAATTCTGTCTTGCTCAAATACGGTTCGACAGACCACTTTGTATAGCACTGATCATGGGAGGTATATTACCTTTGATTTTCAATATATGTTTGCATACACTAGTATCATTAAATGAACTAGTTTTCACTATCGGTTAATGTTTTCATTTCCTTATGTTGGTATCATTGGTATGTCTGATGCTTGGTGGTATTATTTATGTCCTACAACAGTTATATGTTGCCTTTCACTTATAGAGATATAATTCATTAATTGTCTATTAGAAGCCATGTCTCATTACTTTCCCGATTACAGAAAAAGGAGTCTCTGGTTCAAGAATCAATAACATTGTGATTAAACATGAATGTTGTATTTAATTATTTATTTATTTTATTTATCTTTATTTATGTTTATATGAAAGTATGTATGTGTGAAAGTATGTATGTGTGAGTGTATGTGTGTATGTGTGTATGTGCGTGTGTGCGTGTGTGTGTGTGTGCGTGCGTGTGTGCGTGAGTGCGTGCGTAAGTGCGTAAGTGTGTGCTTTATGTCTCAGCGTAGTTACGGTTCTGACGCAATGTTATTTATTTGATCTTTGGAGATTGGAGCCCGATATTTATATTTAGATATCGGTGGTACATTTTCAATTGCTTTTTTTTCTATACTTAATTTTCGATTCGGTGGTCCCACTACTCCGGTCGATAAAAGGCTATTGGTATTGTTTAACCACTCATAGGATATGTTGTCTGCTTTTTAATTGAGTCTTTTGGCTGTTACTTTTGATACGCAGGATTCATAACCGTTTTATGAATATTAAGTTCTGCTATACCCGGCACTAGGGTGATTGAGCGGTAGCTAGCATATTTCACTACTGTACAAGAACAATCAAACTGAGACAGCAATATTGCATATGTATCGTGTTCTGTCGTTTCCAAAGGTCTACTCTCATACTCTTTTAAGTTACATAACGCAGCAGTCGCATACATGCGTCGACCATGATTATGCATTGTGTGATGGTATTATCACATAATGTGTACAGGTCACATATTGCGTATTGAATTTGACGTATTATATGAATAATCATATTCATATACAGTTTAAAAATAAATTTCTGTATACCGAATTTAGTTCAGTAGAAGGTATTAGTGCATAATTCCCTCCTGTACCAGACGATGCATATCAGTTTACAAAAGAAATAGGATGGTTCTGTCATCCGTTAATTTCTTTTTAAAACAGTAGTCATATTTGAGTATACATACAGAGGAGAAGCCGTATAAGCGACAAAAGTAAAGATATTCAGTTATTTTTCGATTAAAAATATTTAGTGATAATGTCAAGGTGATGAGATAGATGTATATACTGTCCTTTAAGTTTCCGCATAGCACTAGTTACTCATTTTAGTAAAGTATAAGTTATTTCTGCCTAATTGACTCCTATACCACCCGATGTATATGTGTATACAGGAGAAATACCATTTTCTGATTAGCATGGATATGAGTATATATGTCCATGGTTTTATGTACTAAATAATGCTTGATAAGAACTTGTTTTCTTATTGTACTACCCATTACGCATTAATCGTGCATATGTATGTGTATGCCCTTTTTGACGTGTGTGAAGCTAATTCGTATTTCCAACGAAGTTACTAATTCCTAATTAGAAGATACTAGTGCATTCGAATCAACTGCTATATAAGCCGATAAATATGAATAGAAAGGAGAAATAATATATTCTATCATTTAACGAAAGAAAAACGTAATACATGTGACTTAGCTGGCTTTTCTCCTGCATGAATACACACAATCGCCTACTGTTTAAAATAATTATACGTAACGGCTCGATGCTAGAGACAACTCTCACATCGCCTAGACAATATCACTTACTGTTTTTAAAAACAAAAAGTCATTTAGCTTAATTATAACCTCTTTCTTCTATAATATACCTGTCGGTTTATTTGAAAGAACATGATTTCTTAAGTACATGTGAATTCACGAATAATATGTTACCTTATCAAACCACGTACACGTGCATTGGGAATCAACACGTATTATAAGCAAAATATTCATGCAGGGTGTATGAGGATGGAGAGGGACATTCTCTGCCCATCATTTTCAGATTAGGGGGAGAGGTGCTGACCCAGTCAGTTCCTAATTTTTGATACTGTACATGGGACTGTTCAACGGCTTAAAATCTCCATCGAAGGAGGGCACACGTTTTACAGTACCTTGCCCTAATAATTAACGGTCAACTAAAGCTCTCATTTAGAAAAATAACATTAAGGTAGGGTAAACGAATAGACAACTATGCGTACACATACACACTGGTGAGAAACCGTTTAATATTAAATATCACAATTTCTGAATATATTGTCCCTTTCGCGTGACCTAATTAATTTAATTAACCGTTCAGGAGTTTACTGACGCTAGCTGTTGATATTGTGTTTAAGTATAGTACTGAAGCAATGGAAGCTAGTAGGTGATATTTTCGCAGAGTTTAGTATTAACCGTATCCGGGTTTTTTTCCACTGAGGACAGTACTGACACATGATTTAAAAGAATACAATTATTATATAAAAGCTGATCATTAAAAACAAACTGTCGCTTAATTGCCCAACTTTCTTCTGGCTTTATAAACTACCAGCAGGTTTATATTTGTATACAAGCATATTTTTTTCTTACTTAAATATTGTGACTTTCGGAATACTCTTGTTATATTCTTAGTGATATTATCCAAGCATGTTCACATGTACAGGTCATCAACACATAAATTAAGCAAACTATTCGGAAAGGGTGGGTGAATGCGGGTGGGGTTGGGTCGGGTGTATGGGGTGGAATACTCTGCCCATCACTCTCGGATTTCATGTGCGGCATACACACTGGTGAGAAACCGTTTAAGATTAAATATCACAGGTTATGAATATATCGTCACTTTCGAGTATCAAGGAAGTGACCGAAGTAATTTAGTTAGTCATTAAGAACTTTACTGATGCTATCTGTTGATATTGTCAATACCCACACCATCTGTCACTATTTATCAACAAGGTCCCTATGGACAATTATGACGTCATCTACCAATACGGTCCGTTTCAACAATACTTACGCCATGTGTCAATAAAGACAACACGGAATACGTCTGTCAACAGTAACGTCCATTCAGATCATATTGACGCCGTCTGTCAATACATTCCTTATTGACAAAACAAACACCATCTGTCAATAAGGTCCATTAAGACAATACTGACTCTATCGGCCAATAAAGTCCCAATCAACACTACTGACACCATCTCGCAATAAGGTCCCTATAGACAATAATGACACAATCTTTCAATAAGGTCCCAAAATAAAAAAACTGATGCCACATGTCACTATGGTCCCTATTTGCTAAACATCTGTAAATAAGGTCCCTATGCACAATACAGACTCGATCCGTATAGACCACACTAACTCCATGTATCAATAACGTCGTTATTGACCAAACAAGCACACTCTCTCAATAAGTTCCTGATAGAAATACTGAGGCTATCTGTCAATAAGGTCCCAATCAACAATGATGGCAAAATCTGTCAATATCTGGCGATAACGTCCCTATTGAAAATACTGACACCATCTGTCAAAAATGTCCCTATAGACAATGTGTACGTTATCTGTCAATACGGTCCTGATAGTCAATATAGGCACGATCCATCAATTGGTACCCTATATACAATAAGAACTCCATATGTCAATAAGGTTTCTTTGGACAATACCAACATCATCTGTCACTAAGGTACCTGTATCCAATACAAACTTCATTTGTCAACAATGTACCTATGTACAATAATGACGCCATCCATCAATAAGTTTCCTTTCAACAGTATTTACGCCATGCGTCAATATGCTCTCTATAGACAGCACAGACTATGTTTGTCAATAACGAACCTACAAACCATACTGGCGCCATCTGTCAATCTGTCAATAAGGTTGATGTTGACAAAACATACGGCATCTGTCATTAATGCCCCTATCGACAATACAGACGCCATCTGTCACTAATGCCCCTATAGACAATACTGACGCCATCTGACATTAAGGTCGCAATAGACAATATAGACGCCATCTGTTAAGAAGGTCCCTATAGACAATACATACAGCATCTGTCATTAATTCCCCTATCGACAATACAGACGCCATCTGACACTAATGCCCCTATATACAATACTGACGCCATCTTCTTCCAATAAGGTCGCAATAGACAATACAGAAGACATCTGTCAATAATGTCCCTATAGACAATACAGACGTCATCTGCCAATAAGACGCCTATAGACAATACAGACAGCATCTGTCAATAAGGTCCCTATTGACAACAGAGACGGCATCTGTCAATAATGCACATATGGACAATACAGACGGCATCTTTCAATAAGGTATTTATAGACAATACAGTTGGCATCTGTCAATAAGGTTCCTATAGACAATACAGACGACATCTGTCAATACGGTCCCTATAGACAATACAGTCGGCGTCTGTCAATAAGGTCCCTATAAACAGTATAGACGGCATCCGTCAATAATGCACCTTCAGACAATACTGACGCATTCTGTCAATAAGGTCCCTATAGAAAATACTTACGCCATCTATCAGTAAGGTTCCTATAGACAATACACACGGCATCTGTCAATAAGGTCCCTAAGGACAGTACAGAATGCAATAAGGTCCCTACAGACAAAACACTTGATTTCTATCAATACGGTCCCTATAAACAGTACAGACGGCATCTGTCGACAATGCACCTACAGGCAATACTGACGCATTCTGTCAAAAAGGTCCCTATAGACCATATAGACGCCATCTGTCGATAAGGTCCGTATAGACACAAAAAACAGCATCTGTCAATAATGCCCCTACAGACAATACAGACGGCATCTGTCAATAAGGTCCTTTTAAACAATACAGTGGCATCTGTCAATAAGGTCCCTATAGACAATATAGGCGGCATCTGTCAATAAGGGCCCTATGGACAACACATACGACATCTGCCAATTAGGTTCCTATGGACAATACAGACAGCATCTGTCAATAATGCCCCTACAGACAATACAGACTGCATCTGTCAATAAGGTCCTTATAAACAATACAGACGGCATCTGTCAATAAGGTCTCTATATACAATATAGGCGGCATCTGTCAATAAGGACCCTATGGACAACACATACGACATCTGTCAATAAGGTCCCTATGGACAATACAGACGGCATCTGTCAATAAGGTCCCTATAGACAAAACTTACGCCATCTGTCAATAAGGTCCCTATAAACAGTACAGACGTATCTGTCAATAATGCCGCTACACATAATACATACGGCATCTTTCAATAAGCTCTATATGGACGATACAGACGGAATCTGTCAATAAGATCCTACAGACAATACTTACGCCATCTGTCAATAAGGTCCCTATAAACAGTACAGACGGCATCTGTCCATAATGCCGCTACAGATAATACACACGGCATCTTTCAATAAACTCCCTATAGACAATACAGACGGCATCTGTCTATAAGGTTCATATAGACAATATAGGCGGCATCTGTCAATAAGGCCCCTATGGACAACACATACGACATTTGTCAGTAAGGTCCCTATGGACAATACAGACGGCATCTGTCAATAAGGTCCCTATAGACAAAACTTACGCCATCTGTCAATAAGTTCCCTATAGACAGTACAGACGGCATCTGTAAATAATGCCGCTACACATAATACATACGGCATCTGTCAATTAGCTCCCTATAGACAATACAGACGGCATCTGTCAATAAGGTCCCTATGGACAACACAGACGACATCTGTCAATAAGATCCCTATGGACAATACAGATGGCATCTGTCACTAATGCACTTATAGACTATACTTACGCCATCTGTCAATAAAGTCCCTATAAACAGTACAGACGGCATCTGTCAATAATGCCGCTACAGATAATACATACGGCATCTTTCAATAAGCTCCCTATAGACAATACAGACGGCATCTGTCAATAAGGTCCCTATATGCAATATAGGCGGCATCTGTCAATAAGGGCCCTATGGAAAACACAGACGACATCTGTCAATAAGGTCCCTATACATAATACAGACGACATGTGTCAATAAGGTCCCTCTATACCGTACAGACGGCATCTGTCAATAATGCCGCTACACATAATACATACGGCATTTTTCAATTAGCTCCCTATAGACAATACAGACGGCATCTGTCAATAAGGTCCCTATAGACAATATAGACGGCATCTGTCAATAAGGCAACTATGGACAACACAGACGACATCTGTCAATAAGATACCTATGGACAATACAGACGGCATCTGTCACTAATGCACCTATAGACTATACTTACGCCATCTGTCAATAACATCCCTATAAACAGTACAGAGGGCATCTGTCAATAATGCCGCTACAGATAATACATACGGCATCTTTCATTAAGCTCCCTTAAGACAATACAGACGGCATCTGTCAATAAGGTCCCTATAGACAATATAGGCGGCATCTGTCAATAAGGGCCCTATGGAAAAGACAGACGACATCTGTCAATAAGGTCCCTATACATAATACAGACGACATGTGTAAATAAGGTCCCTAAAGACAGTACAGACTGCATCTGTCAATAAGGTCCCTATAGACAGTACAGACGGTATCTGTCAATAAGGTCCCTATAGACAAAACATACGGCATCTGTCATTAATGCCCCCTATCGGCAATATAGGCGGCATCTGTCAATAAGGGCCCTATGGACAACACAGACGACATCTGTCAATAAGGTCCCTATAGACAATACATATGGCATCTGTCAATAACGTCCCTACAGACAATACAGACGGCATATGTTAATAAGGTCCCTATAACAATACAGACGGCATCTGTCAATAAGGTCCCTATAGACAGTATAGGCGGCATATGTCAATAAGGTCCCTACATACAACACAGGCTTCATCTGTCAATAAGGTCCCTATAGACAGTACATACAGCATCTGTCAGTATTTTTTCTATTGACAAACATACGTCATTTGTCAATAAGGTCCCTATAATCAATACACACGGCATCTGTCAATAAGGTCCCTAAAGATAATATAGACGGCATATGTCTATAATGTCCCTACATCCAATACAGAAGCATTCTGTCAAGAAGGTCCCTATAGACCATACAGACGACATCTGACATTAAGGTGCCTACAGACAATACATACGGCATCTTTAATAAGCTACCTATAGACAATACAGACTGCCTCTGCCAATAAGGTCCCTATAGACAATATAGGCGGCATCTGTCAATAAGGCCCCTATGGACAACACAGACGACATCTGTCAAAAATGTCCCTATGGACAATACAAACGGCTTCTGTCAATAACGTCCCTATAGACAATACAGATGGCATCTGTTAATAAGGTCCATATATTACAGTACAGACGGCATCTGTCAATAATGCCGCTACAGATAATACATTCGGCATCTTTCAATAAGCTCCCTAAAGAAAATACAGACGGCATCTCCCAATAAGTTTATACTGTTTATAGGGACCTTATTGACAAATGGCGGAAGTATTGTCTATAGGACCATATTGGCAGATGCCGTCTGTATTGTCTATAGGGACGTTATTGACAGATGCCGTCTATATTGTTTATAAGGACCTTATTGGCAGATGCCGTCTATATTGTCTATAGGGGCATTATTGACTATATTGTCTATAGGGACCTTATTGACAGAATGCGTCAGTATTGTATTTAGGTGCATTATCGACAGATGCCGTCTGTACTGTTTATAGGGACCTTATTGACAGATATCGACTGTATTGTCTGTAGGGACCTTATTGACAAAAGCCTTATGTATTGTCTGTAGGGACCTTATTGACAGATGCCGTGTGTATTGTCCATAGGAACCTTATTGATTAATGGCGTAAGTTTTGTCTATAGGGACCTTATTGACTGAATACGTCAGTATTGTCTAAATGTGCAATACTGACAGATGCCGTATGTATTGTTTATATGGACCTTATTGACAAACGTCGACTGTATTGTCTGTAGGCACCTTATTGACAGATGTCGTCTGTATTGTCTATAGGAACCTTATTTACAGATGCCGTCTGTATTTTCTATAAAGACCTTATTGAAAGATGCCGTCTGTATTGTCCATAAGGGCATTTTTGACAGATGCCGTCTCTGTTGTCCATAGGGACCTTATCGACAGATGCTGGCTGTATTGTCTATAGGGGTCTTATTGACAGATGACGCCTGTATTGTCTATAGGGACCTTATTGACAGATGCCGTCTGTATTGTATATTGCGACCTTATTGGCAGATGGCGTCAGTTTTGTCTTTAGGGGTAATATTGACAAGTGCCGTCTGTACTGTTTATAATGACCTTATTGACAGATGCCGTCTGTATTGTCTATAGGGACCTTATTGGCACATGCCGTCTGTATTGTCTGTAGAGACCTTAATGTCAGATGCCGTCTGTATTGTCTATAGGGACCTTATTGACAGATGGCGTCTGTATTGTATATTGCGACCTTATTGGCAGATGGCGTCAGTATTGTCTATAGGGGTAATATTGACAAGTGCCGTCTGTACTGTTTATAATGACCTCATTGACAGATGCCGTCTGTATTGTCTATAGGGACCTTATTGGCACATGCCGTCTGTATTGTTTGTAGGGACCTTAATGCCAGATGCCGTCTGTATTATCTATAGGGACCTTATTGACAGATGCCGTCTGTATTGTCTGTAGGGGCATTAGTGACAGATGGCGTCTGTATTTTCGATAGGGGCATTACTGACAGATGCCGTATGTTCCGTTTATAGGAACCTTATTGACAGATGCCGTCTGTACTGTCTATAGGGACCTTATTGACAGATGGCGTCTGTATTATGTATAGGGACCTTATTGACAGATGCCGCCTGTACAGTCTATAGGGACCTTATTGAAAAAAGTCGTCTGTATTATGTATATGGACTTTATTGACAGATGCCGTCCGTATTGTCTATAAGGACCTTATTGACAGATGCCGTCTGTATTATGTATAAGGATCTTATTGACACATGCCGTCTGTATTGTCTATAGGGACCTTATTGACAGATGGCGTAAGTATTGTCTATAGGGACCTTATTGACAGATGACGTCTGTATTATGTATAGGGACCTTATTGACAGATGCCGTCTGTATTGTCTATAGGGACCTAATTGACAGATGGCGTAAGTATTGTCTATAGGGACCTTATTAGAATGCGTCAGTATAGTCTATAGGTGCATTATTGACAGATGCCGTCTGCACTCTGCACTGTTTATAGGGACCTAATGACAGATGCCGACTGTATTGTCTGTAAGGACCTTATTGATAGATGGCGTAAGTATTGTCTATATGGACTTTATTGACAGAATGAGTCAGTATTGTCTAAAGGTGCATTATTGACAGATGCCGTCTGTACTGTTTATAGGGACCTAATGACAGATGCCGACTGTATTGTCTGTAAGGACCTTATTGACAGATGTCGTATGCACTGTCTGTAGTGTCTGTAGGAACCTTATTGATAGATGGCGTAAGTATTGTCTATATGGACTTTATTGACAGAATGAGTCAGTATTGTCTTAAGGTGCATTATTGACAGATGCCGTCTGTACTGTTTATAGGGACCTTATGACAGATGCCGACTGTATTGTCTGTAAGGACCTTATTGACAGATGTCGTATGCACTGTCTATAGGAACCTTATTGATAGATGGCGTAAGTATTGTCAACATGGACCTTATTGAGAAATTGACAGATGGCGTCAGTATGGTCTGTAAGTTCGTTAGTGACAGACATAGTCTGTGTTGTCTATAGAGAGCATATTGACGCATGGCGTAACTATTGTTGAAAGGGATCCTATTGATAGATGGCGTCATTATTGTACACAGGTACATTGTTGACAAATGAAGTTTGTATTGGATACAGGTACCTTAGTGACAGATGATGTTGGTATTGTCCAAAGAAACCTTATTGACAGATGGAGTTCATATTGTATATATAGTCTCAATTGATGCATTGTGCCTATATTGACTATAAGGACCGTATTGACAGATTACGTACACAGTGTCTATAGGGACCTTTTTGACAGATTGTTTCAGTATTTTCAATAGTGACATTATCGCCAGATGACGTCAGTATGGTCTATACGGACCATATTTACAGGTGGCGTTATTACTGTTGATAGGGTATCTTATCGACAGATGGCGTCAATATTGTTGATAGATCGCGTCAGTATTGTATATAATTTTATGAACCTTATTCACAGATTTTGCCATCATTGTTGATTGGGACCTTATTGACAGATAGCCTTAGTATTTTATATCAGGAACTTATTAAGACAGTGTGCTTGTTTGGTCAATAACGATGTTATTGATACATGGAGTTAGTGTGGTCTATATGGGTCGAGTCTGTATTGTGCATAGGGACATTATTGACAGATGTATAGCAAATAGGGCCAATAGTGATATGTGGCATCAGTTTTTTTATTTTGGGACCTTATTTAAAGATTGTGTCATTATTGTCTATAGAGACGTTATTGAGAGATGATATCAGTATTGTTGATTGGGACCTTATTGGCAGATAGAGTCAGTATTGTTTTAATGGACCTTATTGACAGATGGTGTGTGTTTTGTCAATAGGGACTTTATTGACAGACGGCGTCAATATGATCTGAATGGACGTAGTCCACGTTGTCTTTATGGACCTTATTGACACATGGTGTAAGTATTGTTGAAACGGACCGTATTGGTAGATGGCGTCGTGATTGTCCATAGGGACCTTGTTGATAAATGAAGTGTGTATTGAGTACAGGTACCTTAGTGACAGATGGTCTGGGTATTGTCCATAGAGATCTTATTGACAGATGGAGTTCATATTGTCTATAGGGACCTAATTGACAGTCGTCTTTTCGTTTACCCTACCTTTATGTTTTTTTCTAAAAGAGAGCTTTAATTGACCGTTAATTATTAGGGCAAGGTTCTGTGACACGTGCGCCCTCCTTCTATGGAGATTTTAAGCCGTTGAACAGTCCCATTTGCTCATTATAGATCTTGATGAAATTATGTGTTAATCAGTGACGCAAAATACACGTAGAGCTTTCCTTGGAAACGACGGTGAATATGATTATTCATATAATGCGTCAAATTCAATACGCAATATGTGACGTGTACGCATGATGTGATAATACCATCACACAATGCATTGTCATGGTCGACGCATGTATGCGACTGCCGCGTTATGTAACTTAAAAGAGTATGAGAGTAGACCTTCGGAAACTACAGAACACGATACATATGCATTTGACTGTTCATGAACGGTAGTGAAATATGCTAGCTACCGCTCACTCACCCTAGTGTCGGGTATAGCAGATCTCAGTATTCATAAAACAATAGTATATACGTTTAACCGTCCCAGTAACTAACAAAAGTGTATGCCCCGAAGAGCAAAATAAACAAAATGGAATTTAGTTGCTCCAGCGGTTATGAAGCCTGCGTATCAAAAGTAACAGCCGAAAGACTCAATTAAAGCAGACAACATATCCTATGAGTGGTTAAACAATACCCATAGCCTTTTATCGGCCGGAGTAGTGGAACCACCGAATCGAAAATTGCACGACGCACGCACGCACGCACGCACACACACACATACATACTTTCACACATACATACTTTCATATATACATATATAAAGATAAATAAAACTAAACAAATAATTAAACACAACAATCATGTTTAATCACAATGTAAGTGATTCTTGAACCAGAGACTACTTTAAGGACACGTGTCTAATTCGTTGGAAAAAAAACATATTAGGAAAACATGTGGTACAGGTCCGGTGCATGTACTCACCGACCATATTACGAACACAAGTGAATAATTTGTATTTGTACTTTATAAATACACGAGCTATTTAAGTATCACCAGAATGGTGGTATTCTATTTTTGTCACTAGGTAGCTTCCTAACTATCTAGATATTTTAACGTTTTATCAAGATAACTGCAAAATATCTATGTCTATCAGGGGTCATATCAACAGCTTGGGTTAGTACTGCCCTAAGGGCCAATATCAACAGCTAGCGATAGTACTGTCCTCAGGGGGCCATATCAACAGCCAGCGATAACACTGTCCTCAGGGGCCATATAAACAGCCAACGTTAGTACTGTCCTTAGGGGCAATATAATCAGCTGGCGTAAGTAGTGTCCTCGGGGCCAATATCAACAGCTGTCATTAGTACAGTCCTAATAGGCAATATCAACAGTTGGCGTAAGTAGTGTCCTCAGGGCCAATATCATCCGCTAGCATTAGTACTGTCCTCATGGGCAATATCAACAGCTAGCGTAAGAACTGACCTCATGGGAATATCAACAGCCAGCGTTTAAACATACATAGGGATATTATCTAAATCTAGCGATAGTACTATCCTAAGGGGCAATATCAACAGCTAGCGTTAGTACTGTCCTCTGTGGCCATATCAACTGCTAGATTTAGTACACTCCTAAGGGGCAGTATTATTAGCTAGCGATAGTACTGTCCTATTGGTCAATATCAACAGCTGGCGTTAGTTCTGTCCTTAGGGGCAATATCAGCAGTTGGCGTTAGTACTGTACTCAGAGGCCATATAAACAGCTAGGTTTATTTCTGTCCTCTGGCTAGTTCAAGTACCGTCCCTAGGGGCAGTATCAACAGCTAGTGATAGCACTGTCCTAAGGGCCAATAGCAACACCTGGCGTTAGTAGCTCAGGGGCTATATCAACAGCTAGGTTTATTACTGTCCTCTGGGGCCATATCAACAGCTAGTTTTAGTACCGTCCCTAGGGACTGTATCAACAGCTAGCGATAGTACTGTCCTCGGGCTATATCAACAGCTAGGTTTATTACTGTCCTCAGGGGCCATATTAACAGCTAACGTTATTACTGTCCTTAGGGGCAATATCAACAGCTACGTTTAGTACTCTCCTCAGGGGCAATCTCAACAGCTTAATAATGTCCTAAGGGGCATTATCAATACCTAGAATTAGTACTATCCTCAGGGGCCATATCAACAGCTAGCGTTATTATTGTTCTAAGGGGCAATATCAACGGCTAGGTTTAGGACTATCCTAAGGGGAAATATCAACATCTGGCGTTAGTACTGTCCTTAGGGTCAATATCAACAGCTAGCGTTAGTACTATCTTAAGGGGCAATATCAACAGCTGGCGTTATTACTGTTCTCAGGGGCAATATCAACAGCTTAGTAATGTCCTAAGGGGCAATATAAACAGCTAGAATTAGTACTGTCCTCAGAGGCCATATCAACAGCTACCGTTATTATTGTTCTAAGGGCCATATCAACATCTAGCGTTAATATTGTTCTAAGGGGCATTATCAACAGCTAAGGTTATATTTACTTTTAATACTAGCCTACAGGGCAATATCAGCTGGCGTTAGTACTGTCCTCTGTGGCCATATCAACATCTAGTTTTAGTACCGTCCCTAGGGGCAGTATCAACAGCTAGCGATAGTACTGTCCTTAGGGCCAATATCAACAGCTGGTGTTAGTACTGTCCCTCAGGGGCTATATCAACAGCTAGGTTTATTACTGTCCTCAGGGGCAATATCAACCGCTAGGGTTAGTTCTATCTTAAGGGACAATATCAACAGCTGACGTTAGTACTGTCCTCTGGGGCCATATCAACAGTTAGCTTTAGTACTGTCCCTAGTGGCAATATCAGCAGCTATCGATAGTAAAGTCCTCAGGGGCCATATCACCAGCTAGGGTTATTACTGTTCTTAGGGACAATATCAATAGCTATGTTTAGTACTCTCTTCAGGCGAATATTAACAGCTTAATAATATCATAAGGGGCAATATCAACACCTAGAATTAGTACTATCCTCTGGGGCCATATCAACAGTTAGCATTATTACTGTTCTAAGAGGCAATATTGATATGTCCCAGGGTTACAGCATCTTTTTACTAAAACATGTATTGTAAACTAGGTCAGGTTGTATTTATACTCTGTGTACATGTACGTTTGTCATTTTATCTGAGATCGATTTCTGTAATAATAATGCAGAGGACATCAGTGTCAACCTGAGGGAACTTTAATGTAAACATTTCTGAGTGTAATTATTTTATTTTTACCTTATACCATCTATTATCCATTAAGTAATTCCATAGTGAAAGTGTTTATCAATGTGCTTGTTTATGTAAGCTGCCATTTTAAATCCAAACGTCGCATTGCATTGTGGGGAATACACAGGAGGTCACTGTAGTCTGCTATGTTTTAGCTCTCAGAAAATCTTGTAGTTCAAATTCGATCTACGTTTATTTTATAATCCCACATCAGATTTTGATATAAAAGGTCTAGTCATGTTTATTAATTATTACTCTTTAATGTTTTATATTTAATTATATGTTAGAAATAGGTTTAAATACTTTATCTTGTGTGTTTTTTATCAATGGGTATACTTTGTTTACATTGGTTACGCTATGGCGGCTCCGCCAGATTTGTAGGATTCCGCCAATGATTCCCATGGAGGAGATGGCGGATTGGCGGAATTCGGGGGAACTGGCGGATGGCGGATGGCGGAATTGTGGTGGATTTGGGGTGTAGTATAAAAGC